>ML793083.1:573791-611575 GCA_009831015.1 Picea engelmannii
TCATTCTTTTTTATTCAATTATTATTTAAAAAAAATTCTTTTTCAGTGAAGATCATATTTAAGTATTTAAATCTCAAGTGCATGTTTTTTTTTTGAGTTCAAAAGATTAGGAATACTAGTTTTACTAAAAATGTTATTTCAAATGTAGAGTAGCATTCCTCAATTTTTTTTGAGTTCAAAGGATTAGGTATACTAGTTTTATTAGGGATGTCATTTCAAATATAATTCTTTATTTTTTTTCGAGTTCCAAGGGTTAGGTATACTAATTTAACTAGGGATGTGAATTCAAATGTGGAGTAACATTCTTTTAATAAAGAAGCTATTTCAAATATGAAGCATTTCTTGAATTTTTCAAGATTTTTTTTTGAAAAAATTAAATAAATAATACATTTTTATATTTTTAAATAAAAGTTGTGTTTTTATGGTTTAATTATAGATTTAATGTTCTGTAAATAAATAACCATTTTTTTTTAAAATGATATTTTTGAAGATGTGTTAAGATGACTAATGTTTTTCTTAAATATATCATTGGATTTGATTTCTAATGGGTTAAATTGTGCATACATACAATGGTGAAAGTTTTTGGTACAAGTCTTTATTATTAGAGATTTTTTAATATTTGGTATCTTTTTTATCATATTGATTATATTCTTTAAAGTATCATGTTTAAAAAAAAAAAATTAATATGGATTATAGTCTTTGCATAGATCTTTTTAATTGGGTTTGAGAAATGACTTTGTTTAATACACTTTCAATTATATTACTATTGTAAAGTAATATATTTAAAGAGATTTTCAATTCTTCTATTTATTTTTAATAAATTTACAACACTTTCAATTGTTTTTTTGCAATTTATATATTAAACACATTTATTGAATGACTTCATTCTTTTCGATCAAAAAGTTCAATGATTAAACAAAAGGAAAAACATGCATCCTTCCAAATTTATGAAATTCTCTCCATTAACATTTGCATAGAGATATCCTCCATGTTCCTAGAATGACATTAGAATTTGTTATGTTTTATCTTGCATTTACAATACTACAAATGTAATTTGTTTTATCTTAAATTTATAAACCTATATATGTAAAACTTGTAACTATTCAATGTCATTAGGTATATATGACAAGTTTTGTAAGGATACATTTGCCTTGTTTCATATACCATTGGAAATGTGGCAGAATCAATCACAAATGTTTCAGGGATATATTCTCTTTTATTAGTCCCTGTCGAAGGCGTAGAGGGACTATATCGATCGATAATTCGTTGATTTCATATTAATATGTCATTGACTATAAATTTTCGCATCATCTCTATTGTTTGAACTATAGAACTAAAAACATTATTTTTTATATAATAAAAAAAACCTTATATGTCATCATCTTATTGGAGAATAGATTCGAAGTCTTATTGCTAGCTTCGTTATTCCTAATGTTTTAAATGTTTAGATATCCAAAGTTTTGAGCATTGATGCTCTCTTTATTTTTTTATTTTTATTGAAATGTTTACATATGAAAGTTTTGAGCATCGACACTCTTTTTAATGTTTTTATTATTTCTATTTGTATTGAAATGTTTACATACCAAAAGTTTTGAGCATTGACACTCTTTTTGAGGTACTTGAATAGGTCTGACAACTTAAATGTTCACATAACGCGATACCCTTAAACATGCCCGATAGTTTAAATGTTTTCATAGCGCGATGCCCTTAAACAGGCATGACAACCTTAAATGTTTATTAAATAGGTTTGTCACAATACATTTTTCCTCGAATTTTTCCATACAATGTTGCAGTGAATTTGGACAATATTGTTGTCCACCACCACTCACATAGCCATCATATGTTTCATACTTCTTCTATGTTTGGAATGCAATTTAGTTATCGTTAAAGATATATATGTTGTTTGCTGGTTCACTGGTTGCTTCTTGTTCGTTGGTTCGTCGGTTGCTGCGTGTTGTTGTTTGGTTCAACTTTGCAAGGCTGAGGTCCTGCACTTGTGGTTGGACCTGTTGGTGCTTGTTTCTTGTTTTTGTTTGCTTCAACTTTGCAAGGTTGGGGTCCTGCACCCGCAGTTGGAGATGTTTTTTCACTTTGTAGGGTTCAAGTCCTTCTCCCACAATTTGAAATGTGATTCTATCGTTCATCGTTTCCGAATAAGTTTTGATACCATAGTTTCATTCATATTCGTTCTTTGCTTTAAATGTTTACTTAAATAGGCCTATTACATTACATTTTTCCATACAATGTTGCAGTGAATTTGGACAATATTGTTGTCCACCGCCCCTCACATAGCCATCATTTGTTTCATACTTCTTCTATGCTTGTAATGCAATTTAGTCATCGTTGAAGATACATATATTGTTTGTTGGTTCACTGGTTGCTTCTTCTTCGTTGGTTCGTCGATTGTTGCTTCTTGTTGTTTGGTTCAACTTTGCAAGGTTGAGGTCCTGCACCTGTGGTTGGACCTGTTGGTGCTTGTTGTTTGCTTTTGTTTGCTTCAACTTTGCAAGGTTGAGGTCCTGCACCCGCAACTGGAGCTGTTTTTTCTTTGCAGGGTTCAAGTCCTGCACCCACACAATTCGACTTGCGATTCTGTCTTTCATCGTTGCCGAGTAAGTTTCGATACCATAGTTTCATTTGTATTCGTTCTTTGCTGTTTACTGTTTGCAATTTGCAAGTAAGAATGTTTAAGTATTTCCACTCGCATGGTCATCATATGTTTAAGATTTCTTCTATGCTTGGAATGCAATTTAGTCATTATTGAAGATACATATATTGTTTACTGGTTCGTTGGTTCGTCGGTTGCTACTTGTTGTTTGGTTCAACTTTGCAAGGTTGAGGTCCTACACCTGTAGTTGGACCTGTTGGTGCTTGGTCGTTGGTTTATTGCTTGTTGCTTTCGTTTGTTTGCTTCGACTTTCCAAGGTTGGGGTCCTGCATGACAGTTGGAGTTGTTTTTTGCACTTTGCAGGGTTCAAGTCCTGCACTCGCAATTGGACCCGCGGTTCTATCGTTCATCATTAACGATTAAGTTTCAATACCAGACTTTCATTCGTATTTGTTGTTTACTAATCAATGTTTTCATTTTGCAAGTAAGAATGTTTAAGTATTTATTCATCATTCTTATCCCACAAACTTTCCATAGAGGTTGGCATATCTTTTTCTCCTGCTCTTAAATTTTCCTCCAATTTTTTCCTGAGACTCTGCACCATGTGCATGCCAATGTCGTCTGCACAACTCTGACTGTCATTTTTTCTAGCATTGCAAGTCCCGGTCCTTTGTCGTGCATGACGAAGTGGAAATCTAGCTCCCGAATTGAATAAGAAATTCTTCAGCCTTTGCACCTTGCCCTCGATGATATTCCCAGCTTTCTCTGGGATGAGTACATGCCTATCCCGTACGGGAATTGAACTCGTGTTTTTCGCATGAAAAATACGATGTCAAGCTTGTTGCCTTTGTAGGATGTTCTTGTAGAAGAAAACTACAGGTAGGTGTAGAAGGGCTAGGTATGGGACAATGGTCCCTAGGTTGCAACAAAATTGCACAAAATTAGCATATCTTTCCCTCTTGCTCTTAAATTTTGCTCCAATTTTTTCTCCAAACTCTCAACCATATCTACATGCCTTTGCAAAATGTTCCTGTAGAAGAAAAATACGTTGAGATGGTTCTAACAAGAGTAGTCTTCCGTGGATTGAAAATTGCAATATTCAATCTCTATGCCGCTTTGCGTGCAACATTGCTAACATAATGAATGTGTTTCAAATGCATTACACCATTTACATCTGAACGAAACCATTATCATTCTAGGATACTTCAGTGTTGACATGCTACAAAATAGTGCCATAACAAAACAATTGGAAAACTACATGTGCAATTACAATGTCTACTTTCTTTTGGTTAAGATAAAACATGTACAAAACACACTTATTGACCATATATGGTGAAATGTGCCCATATCACAATACAACCTCTTTATCTTATACACAGACTACTCTGACCACGATACAATTTGTCTTGTACTTGAATTATGAAATATACATCAAAGATATTACAAAATTATATTTCCATGTCTCAAAGCATATTTGGATACTTTGTTGCACAAAACCAAATCATTCAACTCCGACCATCCAACTTCTTAATATTTTTCTGGCTTGTAATATATTTTGGCTAGGAAAAATTCTATATAATTGCAACCATGGATCAAGAAAAAGAAAGGTTCATGCTTCTAACTCTATTTTATTCCATTCCTTTGATTCTCATTTACTGTATGTACATCTTACTTGTTTTCCTTTACATACCAACTTACATTCATGTTCATTGTATTTTGTGTGTTCCCACATTGAAACAAACATAATAACTAGAGAAGATGAAGGACTCGTCACAACAAATGTAGAAGAGGAGATACAAATGTGCATGCTTTTACTCTTATTTCATATTCCATTGTTTTGTATTTCATTTATTGTCTGTATATTTGTTCTACTGCTTTGCACCTAATTTGTTGTATGTAGATACTACATATTTTCCTACATAATAACTTATATTCATGTCAATTGTATTCTCTGTGCTGCTACATTGAAATAAATAGAATTGTATTTATTTTTTTACATGTCTTTCTACATACCAACTTACCTTCATGTCCATTGTATTTTCTACAATGCTACATTGAAAGAAACAAATTAGTTGGACAATATGATGAAATCTTATATGCCACAGTAGAGGAAGCTGAAGTACAATCTTAAAAAAAGTATACCAATTGTGATAGTAAATGAAACACACAAAACAAGTAGATGGATAAAATATTGGACTAAAAAATGATGATTTGGAAACAATGGGCCTTTGTTGAGATTTTCAGCTTTCGAACATTGCCATCCCCATTTCTATTTTCGCACTCTCTATTATCCCATTTTTTCCCTCTTCTATACTTAATCGAATTCCCCTTTCTTTTTCCCCTCTACTTTCGCTTTCTGGTTGCTTTGCTTAGTTGTTTTTCGAAAATGTCTAGGTGCGCGGGTTGGTGGACTCACGGGTTCACATTTATACTCATGCTTGTATATCACGAGTCCAACTGACGACTTCCTCATTCCATACTTAACCACTTTTTCGATCGCGGGTTCCTGGGCTGACGGACTCAAAATTGCACCTCTATCTTTGGGGGTTCCGCGATATACAGATTGGCCGCTGGACTCCCCCATCATGCCCTGTTCCGTGTTACACATTTTTGCAGTCAAAATTTTTGAGGCATACAATTTGACCGTCGGGTCCTCATGTTTCCTGAGTATCCCTTGACAGCCTATTTCATATTCCATCTCCTTCGAGCCTGTATGTGACATTCAGAACAATTATGGACAATATACAATGCATATGCTTATTAAGTCCTTCTGATGTTCATATACACATGCTTGCATCATAAAAAGTTGGACTAGTGACATGGGCATGAGCAGTGAATCATCACAAACATCAACAGAACGACAAGGCCAAAGGTAAAGATTCATACATTATGCTCTTGATATGTTTACCAAACAAATATCCTAAGCTATTTATTCATCTATTCCATGATAAATATGCTGATGTCATCTGCAACACATACTTTGCAGTTCACAAGAAGTATTGACAAACGCAAGTGAAACGCCCAACATAGTGCAAGTTCCACAGACTAAGAGGTATGGTTACAAAACTATGACCTGCATATTTCATCCAAGTTGTGCGTCTACTTGTACATTTATGCCAAAAAAAAAGAAAACAAAAAAATAATTATGACTACCATTCACATTACTTTTTCTGTTAAAAAAAATGTCACCAACTCTAAACTTATAACACCCAATATACTATCGATAGAAGGCTTGAACAATCGCCAAATTGGACAAGTGTTCGTCGGGGATATAATGGTCATGTATAACACCTACTTGGACAAGACAAACAAAACTAGATGCATTGTGTGGGATGACATGACATACAACGAAGCCACGATGACAGTGACATTGACTATCCCTACACAACTTGTCCAGAAACATGAAAAAAAGATATTTCCAGGTAATGGGATATCCATTGCAAATTTTAACATATTGCCAAAAAAAATATATGGCTGTGGTGATTGTGATCGGATTATATCGCTCAACGAAATAAGTATTGTGGAAAAAATTCCTGCGATTTGTTCAGAATATCGTTTCGTACCAGACACAACAATCAACCAACTTGCACAGAGCAATGACACTTACCCAATCAGAACCATTGGTGCAGCTGTCACACTCGCGAGAAAACTTGGCTCGCAACACATTCTTCATATAAAAGATGGAGAGTCAGACAACGACAAGGCAATGATACCGTTCTCCATATCCAGTTTTGTCCTTTACTTTCACATGTTCATATATTTCAGTTCTGTTACACAACTATTACACTGTTCCATGTTGCAACTGTTAGAATATAGAAGATGGTGTGCTCGTTTTACCATTGACGATACCCTAGTCACCCAACCATAGGCCGAAGCCACCCTCCGAGCACCTTAACCTTGACTGAGAATTACTCTGGAAGCAAACCCTAGGCTAGATAGCCAAACAAGGTGTAGCACATCTTCCTCCAAGGATAACGCACCAACAATAGCTGATCAGAGAGTCCAAACCCTAGCTAAGAGATAGTCCAAGCCTATACTGAAAACTAGTTGCTGTTGTAGCTGCACCTGTAGCCCTCCTCCACATGTGCGCACCAAATTGGGAACTGTGCGCACCAGTTGCTCTCTGCAATTCTGAGATGTGTCAAATGAGAACTGACGCCCTGTATTTATAGTGGTTCTGCTAGATTTGCTAGGGCCGACTTCTCCTTCTGGATATGTGTCTATTCAGTATATTATTATTATTTCTGGCCGACTTCTTCTCTTGGAGGCTAATAACCTAATATAAATTATCTTCTTGAGCCGACAAGACTTCTAGGGGTATTAGCCATCTCATTAGGGTTTTCTCTTGCTTTCCGGAGTCTTCTATTCTCATCAGGTTCACACGTGGAGGTAAATACCTCCCGCAACTACCGTAATATTAACAAAAATTGCAATTGTTCGACACCTATTTAAATTTGTTTTCCTCGATGGAACACCAATTGCATAAAGGAAAATTTCCACTTATGTTCTTCGAAAATATAACAAAGCAAAGAAATGTTAAAGAAATGATCTTTCGCACAACCTAATCAACATGTGTAACAGAATTGTGAACATACATAGTACAATCTCATGTGTATCTGTCCATGCTACCCAATGAGGATATGAATAGAGTTTTGCAGTGCCATAGAAAATTGAACTGGAAGCGCATAAGATTGTTCAGTCCAGGAATGAGAAGCATGACAACAAAACTCATACAAAGTATCCAACTATGAATAAATTAGGTCCATCCTTTGAACCGTCAAAATGGCTTGCTCCTATGAATGGAACCATCAAAGATTTTCAATAATACTGCAAATTTGGCATTGTTCGAACTCCATTAAGTTAAATGCCGACACTCTTTTCCAGTACTGGTAATGTTATAACATTGTCAGGTCAACGCGATCTTGGTTCATAGTGCTATCGGAAACAAATGTTCATAGTGATCTTGCTTCATGTTAATATAGTAATCAACAAATGTCTTGGTGCCCATTTGGGGATTTGGTTATAGCTGGGACACAGTGCCCAATCTCCGCTGGTTTTGTTCTGTCTTATGTTTGACAAACTTTTGTTCATGTGCTTTCGTGTTGTAGTTCAAGGTTCTCATGGGCCCGGTTTATGGATTATGGCTGGATGATACATTCAGGATCTTAGTGGTTTTTCTATGATCTTAAAGAATATACAAGACCTGCTTTGCCTTTTAATGTAAGCTCTATGAAACAAATTTAATATGTAGCTCATTTTAGAACTTTTACTTGATCGATGAAATTACCAAAATTCATCTTCAAAAATATTTTGAAATAAAATGATATATGCTATGTGAAGTCCAATGGAACAATGATATCAACCACATAAAATTAAAATTAAAATTCATCATTATACTTACGGTGAAGTTGACAGTACAATAATTTTACTTGAACATCCCAAAATTGATTTTCCTGTACCTTTTCGATACTTCTCTTATGCAAACATATCCTGGAAAGTATAAGCATGAATCACTTTCTCTACTCTTTGATTGAAGAGCCTGTTCACCTGTTTAATGCACTTCATAATTACTGTTAAGACCATCAATGAGGATTTGTTAACACCAATTCCTGCTTCCGAAAATTGCCCTCCCCTTTCTTTTTCGAAAAATGTCTAGGTGCGTGGGTTGGCAGATTCACGTGTTCAGATTCCCATTGATGCTTTTATATCACGAGTCTGACCGACCGCTTCCTTGTTCCATATTCAAGAACTTTTTGGATCACGGGTTCCGGGGTAGGTGGGCTCAACATTGCATTTCCATTGTTCCGCCGCCTGCAAACAACACCCAGACTTCCTTGATCTACAAATTGAAAACCAAATTCCCCTTTCTTTTTCTTCTTTACTTTCCCTTTCTGGTTACTTAGTCGTTTTTACGAATATGTCTCATGCTTTTATATCACCAGTTCGACCAACCGTTTCCCCATTCCATACTTGGCCACTATTTCCATCGTCGGTTTCCGACCAGGCTTGCTCAACATTGCGCTTCCATTGTTCTGCGACCTACAAAAAACATCCGAAGTTCTGTGATATACAAATTGACCGTCGAAGTCCGTCATCATGCCCTATTCCGTGTGACAGATTTTGCAGTGAAAATTTTGAAGACATACAATTTGACCATCGGGCCCTCATGTCTCCTAAGTATAACTTGTGACCCTATTTTGAAGCTCGACCGACCGCTTTCCATACTTGGGCGTTTCTTGGAATCTCTTTCGCGGGTTGGCGGGTTCACGAAATGTCCAATGCTTAATCGCTCTTCGCCATCCCCGCCACCTTCACACTTCTTTCTAGATATGAAATTATTAATCTTTAGTGCTAATAGCTCATCCTGCAGGAACCATTAACATCGTTATTAATGTTCGAAAGGCTGGAGGAGATCTGTCATTAATATGAATTAAACCAAGATTTATAGAGGGTTGTATTATCCCTTTTGAGTGTTCTTTTCAAGCATCATGGAATCTTTTTCGCTCGTCGTTCGGTTGGTGCCTTCACGAAATCTCCAATCCTTAATCGCTCTTCATTATCATTGCCACTTTCACACTTTTTTCTAAGTATGCAATTAGTAAGCTTTAATGGTAACAACTCATTATGCATGAACCGTAGAAATTGTCATTGATCAACGAAAGGCTCGAGGAGATCTCCCATTGATACACATTAAACCAAGATTTGCGGAGGGTTATATTGTCCATTCCGAATGTTTATTTAAAACATCATTTGGAGCAAACAAACGTTCTCGTTAACTTATGGCAACAATTCCACAACAGTTCTGTCTAGATGCAGTAAACACATTTGGGCATTATGACCAAAACTTCCAGTGGTCCAGGGCATATTCTTACTACTCATCTCCTTTCGCCCAAAAGAAAAGAAGGAGATGTTCCCTTGGTGCGTCGAGAGATATATTTCAAGCCAAAGAATTCCAAGGAACCCCCCCTGCTCAGACAACTTGCCCCCTTGCATTGATGGCTGACGTAGAGGTTGATGTGGTCAATTTCGAGCAAGAAGAAGATGATCTGTTGAACGATGATACAACAATGGATGATGACAATGAAAACGCTATTCCCACTCCTTCACCCAAATTGAAATCCATCATAATGGGGGGCACTTCCCGGCTCGACGATGGCGGCCCTGACAAGACCAAAGGAAGAGGTTTCATAAAAGAAACTGACACTGAATGCAATAGCCGCTTTACAGCTCGATAGTTTGAGTCTCTCGACTCGGATGGCAGTCCTCGCCCTCATAGATGTATCATTTCCTTTCATTTTTAGGTTTTTGGATTGGGTTTGGATTTGTCCCTAATGTAGCCAGTGTCTCTGAGGTCTTTGACTGTAAGGCAATGGTCTCTTGGTGTGCCCAGAGATATATTTCAAGCCAAAGAATTATTCAATTATCGGACCACTCTCCTGTTCTCTAGATATACAATTAACATTTTAGGGGGTGAGGACCAGAACTCCCAGTGGTGTAAGGAATATTCCTACTACTCATCCCCTTCTTCCCAGAACAAATTAATTTGGACCTCTGGAATTGCTCGTGCAACATGTGTCCCTGAAGTCTTTGCCTGTAAGAATGGGGTATCTTCGTCCCCTTCCACCCAGAACAAAGTAATTTGGATCTCTTGAATTGCTCGTGCAGGCTATGTCCTTGAAGTCTTTGACTGTAAGGAGGTAGCCTCTTGGTGTGTCCTCACTTTCAGTTTCGGGCTCTTCCGCTTGCCCTACAATGCTTTTTCTCTTATTCCTCACGGGAAGCTTGTGAGAACTATCAATTTTACCGCGAGGATGGTTCTTATCTCCTCTTGTGTTTGAATAATTCTGGGTTGCTTTCTTACTGGGTGGGCCGTTGGAGCGATGCTGCATGATGTCGTACTCTTGGAAGTGGTGCCCGGGGATTGGAAACTCTTTTCACCAGGGCCTTTTCCCTGTTATTTGTACAATTCATTGGTACTTTTCAATGTCTCTAGGTCGCTAGTGTTAGGAACATGAGTGTTGTTGACCTATTTCAAGCCAAATAATTATTCCACTGCGGAACCACTCTCTTGTTTCTTTGCCACCTTAGGTCTTCCGCAAGATATTGAGATCGTGACAACCAACATTAACCTTCCAAGGAGAAGACTGCAAGGAGTTCCTAAAAAAACATGATAATCAGTTTTGTATGCATGTTCAAGAGCTTGTCGATGGATCCTACATGTTGTCGCACTAGATGAACAACAAAAAATTGTATGCATGTTTTTTTTTTATAACTCCTGTACCTGTGTTTATGAAAAATATGTTCAATGCTTCGGTGCAAAGAACTCAGTCCAATGTTGGAAAGAGCGGCGGCGACAAAGAAGGCGAGGGTTCATTTTTTAGGGCTTCGGCCTGGTCTTGCAGTTTCTCCATAGGCCCGTTGGCCTCCTCTCGACCTGTTTCAGGCATCTCAAGCTCGTTCCCGCCCGTTAGCAGATCCCCAATGGCGGCTGTGTCTTCCCGGGTGGCTGCACCTACGGCTGATGCGCCCCCTCTCGTGGCTGCGTCCCCCATGACGGCCAACGCCCCCCCTGCTCCTGCTCGTGCCTCTTCAGACGCTTTTGCCAAGCCCGATGGGGGTTGCTCTGCCCTCCCCCTCCCAGATCAGGGTCCCTCTATGGGACATGCAGGATGGGCTTATTTCAAGGATATGGCCTCCCTTCGAGGGGGTTCCTCTGCTCCGAATACTTCGATTGTTGAAGCCCCTGTAGTTTCTATCCAGATGCCGAAGGAAGCACTGGTGTTTTCCTCTCAGCTCAATAAGATTTCCCTGGTTTGCAGGTTCAACGACTTCTGGCCGAGTCTGGTTGATCTTCGCTCCTAGATCGACTCTGAATGGTCCCCGCTTCTTGTGGGTGAGGTTTCAGTTTGCCCCTTTGCGAAGGTTTTTTTTGCAACTATCTTTGATTCATTTGATGAAAGAGACTTGGTTTCCAGCTCCGGGATGTGGTTCTAGGGCAGAGCAGGGTTGTCCGTGCAGCCGTGGACCCCTGACTTTGATCCAACCACGGTCTCTATTTCTTCTGCTCAGGTCTGGGTGCGTCTCCCGTCACTTCGTCTCCACTTCTGGGGGGACAAATTTCTTGAATCTATCAGAAATGGCATAGGGAAATTTCTCTGCAATAGCCCTGAAGCTGCCTCAATCAACTCCACCTTTGCCCGGATCTGTGTAGAGATGGACTTCAACAAAAGTTTCCCAGCAGAAATCATTCTCCTCGAACAGAACTACTCTTGGACTCAGAAGATCGATTTCGAGAACCTCTGTTTCAGATGCAGGGTATGTTTTGAAACATGGCACATAGCCCGGAACTATGAGAAGTCATCCGGAAAAAGAAGATCACCCTGAAGCCAAAGGCCCACTTGGTGGACAGGAGCGCAACTGGAGCAACAAGCTGAAGCAAAGATCCCGCCGTCAGAAGTTGAAGGGGAATCCGTCTCCATCCCCAAAGAACCTGTTAAGGGGGAAGACCCAGCGGAAGTAGCTCTACCCAGGTCTTCAAGCCCAACCCAACAAGCCTCAAGATGGGCCGATATTGCTGAGGCAGAAGAAGCGCAAGCTCAGTCGAAAATTCATAACCAAGGTCAAAGCAATGAATGGCAGGTCGTAACAAAAAAGAAAAAAAAACGTCTATAAGAGGAAAGATGTAATGACGCGAAGTCGATCTGGCTCGTTGAAATAGCTATTAAAAAGAAGTAATCTGAGTAATGTGGTAACGTATCCAGGATTTTGAATTTTGAGTGATAGAATTCACTCTCGATGTAAAGGACCCAGTGGCTTTCCACTGTTTTTAATAATATAACCGTTTCTGTCAAAAAAAAAAAAAAAAAGAACTCAGTCCAATGTCTATGGATAAATATACATTGCCCACTATTTTTTTTTATAGATTTACTATTAAATTTTTTTCCTTGGAATCTTAGTTGGTGCTTCTTTGCTGGATTTAAGATCTCTTCTTGTTTGCATGGTTTGATAGTATCGTAATTCTTAAATATTGTATTGACTCAAGTAATTTGATCTAATATGGAGCATTGAACAATTATATGCCAATGTATTGTGTCGATCCCATGAGGCTTCTATGGAAACATAAATGAATTTCAGATAGTTTCAAACCAACATTCAATTCTATTCGTAGTGCATATAGAACATAGCAACACTAATTAACGATGCGGGAGTTGGGGCCCCGCCCAAGAAGTTTCGTTTTCATCTCAACCTTGCTGAGCAAACGATCTCTTATTTCCCTTTCGCTTCCTTGATTCTTTTACTCCAAAAGGAAAAATTTTATTAGTTGTCCATCCCTGACCTCTATTTGAACACTTTTACTTTATTAATGAAATTACCAAATTTCTTCTTCGCAAATATTTTGAAAAAAAAAATGATATATGGTAGATAAAGTCAAATGGGGCTATGAAATCAACCACAATATTAAAATTCAAGTTCGTCATTGTTATACTTACGGTCAAGTTAACAGTACAATAAGTTTATTTCTAGATATGCAATTATTAAGATTTTATGCTAGCAACTCATCATGCAGGAAGTTTAATACTTAAAATAATATTTCAAGGCATTGAACAATGTATCAAGAACACAATTACTCCCACAAGTTGCAATAAAAACAAATCTTTAACAAAGCATTTGCTCACACCCTTTTTAATGGTACAAGCACAATAGAAAACGAGTAAGTGGATAAAATATTGGATTAGAAAATGACGATTTTGCAACAATGAGGCTTATTTGAGACCAATTCACACTTACGAAAATCGCCCTCTGTTATAGCAAGATTTTCCTCACCCTATGCAATCTTGCACAAAGGGCCTTATTCCATTTCCCTATGTAGACTTATATTCGATGTTGATAAAATCCAGAGACAAAAATACAAATTTTCCCACTTGTACGCATGTTGCACACTATAACCCACGTACATTGGGATTTGTGCTAGAAAATGAAAATTAAATGTTTGGTTTCCATGTCACGACAGGAGATCTTTGGTCCTTGGCCTTCCATATATTGGAAACATTTTGACTCATCCCTTCAGTTCCATTTTGAAGGCTATAAATGGGCCAATTCAGAGCTATGGAAAAGGAGAAAGAATTCAACTTTGAGAGCAAAGTTACTCTGGAGAAATTATTTACTTCATAGAGTCTGCATCCCTTTGTCCTTTAAGTCTGAACATAGTGTTCAACCCCCAAATTCTTCCCTTATTGATGGAGAACCTCATTGTCTCCCTTCTATGAGCTTGCCTTTGGTGGAGGCCAAGGAACTTAGTTTCTTGGTCTCGAACCGTGCTGACACGGAAGTCTGTAATATTTTCACTTCCGCCGATCATTTATTAATAGAAATACTCCTTTCCCGTCTAATTGATATCTTGAAAATATATGAGTTATTATCCATGGGCATATTTGTTATGTATATTGATGGATTATGCTATCTAATGTGCTAACCTTTTATATCATCACCATATTGTTGCTTTGCTTATTTGTTGAGAACTTGTTGCAGGTATATAGCTTTGGGTCAAAGTGCTCAATGATGGACATCATCGAACATTTGGACGAGGTGGGCCTATTTATTATTAGTTTATATAACATGTTGTTGGGATAGGGTTGATTTCTACAGTCATTTCCGTCTCTTTTGGTTCATCCTAGCCATAGAGATATTTTTCTCATAATAGAATTGGTGACTGTACTGGGATTGAATCTTCTTTCTTAGGGTTTGAAGTACTTTTATCCTTAGATTGCTCTCGTTTCTATTGTGGTTCTTATTGTATCATTGCTTGACAACTCCTGTTCACTCTGGGTCTGATTTTTCAGCCTTTCTCCCTTGCCTGGCCTTGTTTTAAAGCATATACACGCTTTTTTCCTTGACAGTCGCGTATACACGCGGGCTGTATCACTACAAGCTATGTATATACGCTTTGTTTACCTAAATAATCACGTACATCAGTTTGCCTTGCCTTTTTTCCTGGTTTGGTGTTTGTTGGGTGGGATTTGATGCTTGTTGAGCCTTCTTGGGTCTTTGTAGTGCCTGTTAAGTGCTTGTGGGATGACAAGAAACCCTCTTTTGGTTGAATTTCCGGGCAAAGTCTTTCTCATTGTCTTTTCATTTTTTATTGTCCTTGTACACTGGGCTGCGTGTTTTGCTGCTTGGTATCCTGCTTGAGTTGTATCTCTTTATACACAATAGGGATATATGTCAAGTTACTTTTCAGTCCATGCATTTTCAGTTTTGTTATATTGAAAATACAAAAAAATAGACATTTTGCATTGCTTGGCATTTTTATCTTTTGAAGTCATTTTCATTAGCTTAGTGCATATAGTAAAAGATTGCATTTTTACTTCTGAATTGCAGAGTTGAATTTGAAAATTGCATTGGTTTTTGAAGCATATCATTCATTGAAAGTTAAAATTAGGACTTTGCATTATTTTCATATTTACTTTTCTTGTAGAGTCATAACACTGTGAGTTTCACTACCATACCTTTTTGAGTAATCAAGACCATTAAAATCAACACTATAATTTAAAATTAATTAGTCACGATTTCATTTTCTAGGGTGCACAAACTAACCTAGGATTTAGCGCCTTGGAATAGGATTTTGTGTTTGAAATTAAATCAACATATGTGTCTGAGTTAGGGAGTGAAGAAATCCATTGTATAATTGGTAAGATCATGAGGCTCCGCTCACATCGGAGTTAATCACGAGGTTGCGCGAAGTCAGTTGAAGGGATATCCCCTCGATACCTTCCTAGGGTCAGAGATATTTATGGGGATCTATTCATATATGGGGATCTTGTTATTTCCCTTACCTCCGTGAGAGGCGATGCTTTCAAGGTTTCGGGCTTTGCTACCCTGCCCATACGGTGGACCTGAATTACGACTGCTCGCCTGTGCATCGGTTATACAATGGTTTATTAGTTTCTTGACTTAGGTGTCTCATAGGTTACTTGCAGGGGTTATTCTGCAGGTACCCTGGGTCAAATAAGGGTCAGACAACCCACAACCTTTATGGAGGATTACCTCTCTAGGGGGATTTGACCGTCTGGTTGTTAAGCCCATAAGGGCCCTTATAACTGATTATGTTACCTTTGATATTTAGTAGGAAGTCTCAGTCCCCTCTTGGATGAGACATAGGTTCGTTAGGGAGGGAGGCCACTCAACCACTTTACCCCGTTTGCATGTATATTGGCTGTTTGACTTTTGGTGTGCTCTTTGATTACTAGCTTGCCTTAGGATATATTTTTTATCTTTAGAATCTTAGGTCATCGTGGAGTTGGACCAGCCTCCCTACCGGTCCCGTCGCTTGTTACAGTTACCACCAGATTTCGAGTCTTTGCCTTCCAAAAGGCGTAGAGTTATACGCGGTACACACACATCGATCGTTCAAACTTGTGATTCTACAAGGATGAGTACTGAACCTAGTCTTCATAATTCTGGGAGCCCTTCGACTCCCATACCCACTATATTTAATGGCACCCCTTCGACTCTTGACCATTATGGTTGTAGTATTAAGTCTTAAGACTACAGTGGTAACCCCAGAAGTGGTGAACATTATAGCTTGGAAGTGGTAACCCTAGGAGTCGATGGACGTTGCCACTTCCGAGGTTACCACTGAGGAAGAAGCAATCTTTAGAGCTCAATAGTTAGAATTGATATATGCTCAGTCTGGGATGTTATACCACCTTCTTCCTGACGCACTGCGGTCTACTTAGGACCCTAGGCAAAAGACCGAACCTCATGCCGATGGCATTGTAGGTTCCGCCAATGTAAAGTCTGCAGCCTCGGTGAAAAACCATTTGAAATAATTGTCTTTAAGCCAGTATGTAGGAGGGCCAGCTTCATCTGTGTCTTCCAACCCCACTCAGTCGACGGATGTACACTCCGTGCAATCGTCAACCGACCCAAATGGTAACCAACAACCAGGAGGGAATAAGAAGAAATGACGTATTAACTGTAAGGGTGGGAAAAATGGTAATAAACCCAAGGAAAATAATAATAATGAGAACACGGGTAGTAATGCTGGAGAGGAAAAATGAGAAAGATGTAAGGTGAAGTTTCCCCGTAAGCTTTGCACAGATGATCACCTTACACATTTATGCCCCAAACTTGCAGAAGCTGCGATGCTATTATCTCAATCGCCCGCCATGCTAATGAATCCATTCCCACATAAGTAACACCTAGCCTTGAGCTCCTCAAACTCTAGAAATGTGGCTAGTGGGGATCAAAACTAGCAGTCACAAGATGGAGACCATTTATGTATCAATATGGTCGATGCGAAAGTTAATGTAGCCACTCGATCTCAAGATTATGGCTCTCAACAAGCTATTCCTGGTCTAGAATATCCTCCTCCTCCTCCAGAGATGACTTTATAGATTGAGAAACCAGAGCCACTGCCTCGTATTCCAAAAGGAGTACTCAAGCGCTCTACCCATAATCCAAATGCTAGAGCCGCTCATAACTACTCTATTGTTGAGGACCTGGGTCAAACCCCTTGTGTGATGTTAGCTTTGGAGGTACTCCAGATGTGTCCTTCATAGAGGAATGCCTTACTCTCTTCTTTAGGAGCTCTAGAACCCAATGGTTCAAAAGTTATCAAGTTTGACATCACAGATGTTAAGCCTCACTTGCCTTACCATGTAGCTCTCCAAATCCATGTGGAGTACTCAAAATATACCATCAAACATGCGGTTGTTGATGAAGACGCTCCCACGTGTATGATGTCTTTGGTCTGTTGGAGAGCTATCGGTTCTCAGACTCTTTCCAAGTCATCAAACATGTTGACTGGTTTTGACGGTCATTCCTTCTACCCTCACGGTATTCTCCCTGCCTTTCCGGTCTAGTTAGGTGCAAAGACGGTTGTAACACACCCGACCACTTAAATTACTCTTCTAAGGGGTGGGGCATCATAATTTAATTTTTCCTTAACTATATCATTTCGAATCATCTCTCCGAGATGATTTATTCTCTTCCACTTACCTGTAGCTTTCTAACGACTCCTACCAGGCGCTAATCCCACCCTTGGGTTATATCTTACGACTTCTCGAAGTTCTTCAATGTTCATTAGTTGAGGGCCACGTGACGTCCACATGGCTTCATCTCGATCGTACCATATCTAGGTTCCTACTTCCCATAGGGAAGGTCCATCCATAAACCTATCTAATGACTGACTTAACCCTCATCTAACACACATGCTAGCGGGGAAGTTGGCGTTCGAAGATTTTTAACCGCTCTAACATGCAATTCTCCCGAAACACTAACTTCGAACTCATAGATCAGACGGTTGAGAAGGATCTCGAAGGATCCAGAGGTCCACGGTCCAGATCACTTCGCGACTTCAGACGTCAGGGGTTTTGGCCACTCCAACTCACAATTCTCCCGAAGCGCAAAATACGAACTCATAGATCGGATGGTCGAGAAGGGTCCCGAAGGATCCAGAGATCTACGTTCCATATCACTTCACAACTTCAGACGTTAGAGGTTTTTGGCCACTCCAACTCACAATTCTCCTGAAGCGCGAACTCCAAACTCATAGATCGGATGGTCGGGATGGCTCCAGGGAATCCTCAGATTTAAGGCCTAGATTAACTTCGGGACTTCGGGGATTTTACCTCCCTTACGATGAAATTGCTTAATTCTACGAACTCACAAAGTCCAAAGGACTCAAGGGGTTAACTCCCATGCTCTTTCCCATATCCAACGGTCACAACAGACCTTGGCTCTTTCCCGAACAGATCTCGTTCGTTCATCTTCTAGACAAAGGAACCTTCCCTTTCGATACTTCAATATTGCTATCCTTCCTGAGATTTGTTAGCTCTGAAAGGCTTAAGAGCTTTGCGCTCTTTCTCTTGAACTTAACACTTAGAATAATTCTTCTGCGCACCCTTGTGCTCATTCATCAACTCTAGGACTTAAGAGGTTCTCGGTCTCTACCTACCTTACAGAGAACCTGTGCATATGTGCACTATCTCTCATGAGCTTTAACAAACTCCTTCCTCCAAGGGTCTCAGAACGACTAGGGGTGTCGACATGCACACATGAAACTATGCCCAAGGTCGACGAACTCAATATTCACTGCTCTATCTTAAGTCACCATAGGGCTCAAGCATTTATGAGTACAGGTCATGTCTGAGCCATATAATTTCTTACTTGCCTAATTACACAATCAAGCATAAATAAAAGGGATACAATATAACCACTAAGCAATCATGCACATCCCTGAAACATTAACAGTATATCCAATTTATTACACAGTTACAACTCAATTACACAGGGTATGAGAATACTTATCGATTACAAGTTGCAACCAACTAACTGACTGTGGGTGTGTGCCTTTCCACCCAACCATAGGCGAAGTCCCGCATTGGTAAAATACATGACACTTATACATTTTGCATATATGGTTCTCCTAAAAGAACATCACAAAATTCAAGCAGGGCAATTTCACACAATACTTCCTCTTTAAAGGGCTTGTTGTCATATGGAAATGGATGTCATGTATTGACATCGATGTCTTGTCCTTGACTTAATCAAACAATGATTTATGGTTGGGAGTGTGGTATTGTTGGTAGCTTCATCTTATTGACGACCTTTTCTAAGATAAACTTCTGGACACCACTATCAATAATGAAAAGTAATAGTCTCCCCTTTACCTACATATATGAGTGGAAGATGCACTCGCTTTCCTTAAGTTCCTTTGGTTGGATCTTTGTAGTAGAAATAGTGACATCGGGTTCCATGTTGATGATCATTTCCCCCCTATCCATGGGATCTTGTGGAATAGGGGTGAATTATACTTTGATTCTTTTATCTCGATCAATAACCATTGTCTAGTATAGAATTTTTCATTGTTATGCCAAGGGATTTTGTCAATTCCACACCACTTGCTTATGTCCTCTTTTGACTTCTCACCCTTCTTCTTTACATGCACCTTTCACTAGTTGTCTTGAGTTTGATTATCTTTACTTAGTCATTTGCTTAGAGATTTAAGGATGCTTTTATCCTTCTTGCATTGTTGCTAATTTTCAGCACTAAACTCTTTCTTACCCTTCAATGAAGTTTTTTTCTCAATATTGACAACATAAGGGTAAGAGACAACTAGTAAAGAGATGCCCATAAAATCCATTTCTATATGGATTTTTCAATGTAGGCTACTACAATATTTTAAAATCAAGTGAATCTTAGAGTCAACACATGAGAAGGCCCAAAATATGTGCAGGAAATCATGACCTATAAACTATCAATATTAGAATTTGTTTCTAAAATGGCCCTAGATTGCCACTTGGATCAAAAGTGGTAATTGAATTTTATCTTTTTTTCTTCTATGGATAATAATTAACTCTTTTAAGAAGTGGCGCTACTAGATAATAATTAACACTTTTAAAAAGTGATGCTACTGATATTAATTGTTTTTTTATTTATATCGGTAACATTTAGCCTTTTTATTAAAACATGGCGATATAACATAATTGTTTTTTTTTTATGGTTAATATCTGTCCATTTTATTGAATTTATGAAAAATTGAGAATTATATAGTTTTTCGATTAGATGGGAAAAATGTTTTGTGACTTTTTTTTTTAAACAAAAGGAATAATTATAATAAAAACATAATTATTAGGACAATGTGTGAGATATTGCCTTGAAAACAATGTCTCTATGAGGCTAGCCTATATGATAATTCTCTCACAAGAATTTGTGAGAGGTGCACACTACTATTTCCTTCACAACAATGTCTCTATGAGGCTAGCCTATATGATGATTCTCTCACAACAATTTATGAGAGGTGCACACCACTGTGAGGGAAATATCGCACATGTTCGCCTCAAAATAATGTGTACATCTCACACGATGTTATGAGACTGATACTGCACTCGCTAGCTTCATAGACATGCCATTTTGCGAGCGATATCACACATGTTGTCCTCAAAGAAACATGTGTACTTGCCACATGTTTCTATGATGGTGTTGATGAGCGTAAATGACACACCGTCAACTAGAAGGTCAAATATGGATCGAGGTTGTCTAAATAACCCAAGCCATTTGGAGTGAGATGACCTAACAGGTTTAATGGCTCCGTTGGCCGACTAAAAATCCTAAAATGACAAAAAGAAAGGAAAGTAATCTGAAAGGAACTACAATACTATGTACATGAATTTAATTATTTACAAGTGTTAAACAAAAACAAAAACATGTGATTATAAACAAGGTATTTACATTTTGCAGGTTTTGGTGGATGTCTTGCGAAATCGATGTTTTTGGAATTGTTTACGAAGTAGATAAAGAAAGCACACACATTTTTTTTACATATATTTTTTAGTTAAATAACTTAAAATCTAAGAACTCACAAATACTAATAAGACATAATTTGAAACAAGAACAAAATAACAATCAAAGCCAAATTTAAACTATTCCTATTTGATTAATAAATAAACAAATAACAGAAATAGAATACGAGTAAAACTAACCTGCGATTAATCAATTAATGAGTTTATGTCTCTACGCAATTCAAACTCCCAACTATCTTTCCTATGAGAAACATCCATAACAGGCTTGTGCTAACATTCCCAGAGTAAACTAAAAGGTGCTTTTCAAAGTCAAGATATAAGAACATAGTAATAAACATATAGATCCCGTGATCTTGTGATGACGAATACTTATAGTAAGAGAAATTTAATATAAAGTATTCATGTAATATATAACTTAACATCAAGCATAAATCAATTATATTTAAATGAAATAATGATCACATATGTGATATATGAACAACGAATTACAGACAAAATTTAAAGTGCTAAATAATATGGAA
This sequence comes from Picea engelmannii, assembly GCA_009831015.1. Taxonomy (NCBI): domain Eukaryota; kingdom Viridiplantae; phylum Streptophyta; class Pinopsida; order Pinales; family Pinaceae; genus Picea; species Picea engelmannii. Next base: position 595,226 of record ML793083.1, read on the forward strand.
CATTATATGCTAATAAGACTAAAGCTGTATAACATATTAACATTCCATAATATAAAAGGAAAAACATAATGGGACAGTGTCACGCTGGTCTAAAGCCAAGGTGTGAACAACTTGTCCATACAGTATTGAAAGTTACTTGTCCATAATGCATCCAAAAAAGGTGTCCTGTACTACTGAGAATGAACAATATTTAAACTACTTCAGGATTCAAATGCTCATATCACACAGGATAGAGTTGAATCCACAAAAATTGGGTAATATTACAAAAATAACGAGAATAGTAACCACTCATGCAAGAGTTGGTTTGTTCAAAATTAAACCAAAGTTTGATAAAACATAAAAAAAGGAGAAACTACTAAACATTTGAGCATATAATTGGAAATTTTTTTCTCCAAGCAATCAACATCACAATCTTCCATTTCCTGAGAATAGCAAACCGATTTGATATACTAGAAAAAAAATTTCTAATTATTCAAAAGAGACTTAGCTACAAAATCTATGATTTTGTAGCTAGTCTTATTTTTAGCAAATAAATCTAAAATTAAATCTACTCATTTCATTTTTTCATAACAAAATTGAATGAAATCAAAACAAAAAAACGTTTTACCATTAAAAATTAGCCAAAGAGGGATCTGACAGTTCAAAGTTTATAATTGCTTTAAAACTAGTCGTGTTCTTTATGATTATATTTCCATCCCTCATGATTCGTTTATTTTCCCTCTCTGTATGTGCCTTGAGATCAACATTCTCTTGTTTCAATAGAGCGTTTTGAGCAGTCAAGGTTTTAATTCGGGCCTGTAAGAGTGGAACATCAGTATAGTAACGCTCTATCTAGCCGACAACTATCATAGTGCACCGGGGAAATGGTAGATCGACGTGGAACACGGTCGACAAGGGGTGCTTCAAACTTACCTTCGGTTTGTTCCAGATCGTGCCCGATACATGAAAACCCTTCTTTACCCTTAAGACACAGGGGTACATTGGTAACAAAATAATACTGTTCGACATGGGTGATAACCTCTCTCCTGGAACACTGATTTTCTGGGTCTTCTCGAGGCAAGAAATCCTCTATCTCATGATCTGAACACTCATCGATCTCGATCGGATCGATCGAGCTCAGATGATTATCCTTTCAATTCTTAGTTTTCTAGAAATCAGACGACCCACACTCTTATTCTTGAAACTTAAATCCATGTTCTGTTGTTTCCTTCCTTCACGAAGATTCTTGACAACAGATTTAACATCAATGTTTAAACTAGAATCGTTCACAGGCACATGAGGATCTTTTTTCTTTAATTCGACAATCACTTGTTCCAGAGATCTTCAAGGTGAAAACCTGCATGGTAATCCTTTATCTAGAGGGGTTTCATCAATAAATCCTGGTCCATCAATTGAATCAACGAACTGGATTTCAACCACTGGCCTGCCTGGGTTAGGGTTTGCAATTAAAAGAGGGTTGGTTGTAGTGTCAGCCTGGGTGAAGCCATTTCTCATTAGAAAGGTCTCCTAGTTGTCACCTATTTTCGACAAGTGATAAACCAAACAGATCTTAACAAGTCCATGGTGAAACATACTCGAATTGATACCCTATCATTTATAACGCTTGGACATCTTGTAAAGACTCATCAATAGGTAAAAAGGCATATCTAGCTCAAACCCTATGAAATTCATAACCAGACAAATATGGTATAGAAATACTAGCCCATATAGGCCTTAAAATGTAACAAACTGCTTCCGAATTAAAAGGAGACTATGCCATCTAGGTTTTAACAGAGCAATAGGAATACCTTTTATACAACAAGTGGTTTTACAGGAGGTCATAAATAAACTCCACGGGACCTATTCTATCTTGGTGTTCTTAAACCACCTCTCACCTTTTGATGGGAGCCCTATCACTTTGCTCACAAAATCCTCCGTCAATTCCAACTGTGTATCTCCAATCTTGGCTCTGAAGTCGTCGAAGGTTTGTGCAAAATATTTTGCAACCTGGAGATTATAGCCCTTGAACTTCTTGAGGAGCACATCCCACCCATGAGCCTTTAATTCATCAATAGAGTCATCATGGGATAACAAAGCTTGGCATCCGTTTGACTCGATACAGAATACGGGTTCCATTACCACTATGACAAGAATGCAACAAAAATCACTCGGGATAGGTTTAGGTTCCCAACGGATGAGCAACAGAAACAGGTCTTGGCGGAAAGTGAAGGCATAAAAATATCAGAGTCTAGGTGCTATCATAATTCATATATGAGAGTTATGGAGCACGAAAACTAGAGGGTTCATAGAATCCCAAACCATCTCTCGTGATGAGTGCCAAAAACTACATAGTACAAACCCCAATGAATAACTTCATTAATGTTTTGGGCCAACAAGGTAAGGCGAAAATGCAAGTACAACATGCCTTTACTCATTTGTATGAAAGTTGATATGACAATTAAACTCATGAGAATAATATCAACAGTTAACTAAGGTTCTTCACGCGTCAAAACATTCCAACAATGAACTATCGAACCATTGAATTCATAATAACCATGGTAAAACAAAAATTTCGATAATGGACTAATAAACAATTTCACAAGATTTGAATTTTAATCACATATGGGTGACTTTTCAAACGATATTTTTAAGGTAAAATATTTTTAAACCAAGCCAAGTTTTATGTTTGAATTCATTCTTACAGTCATGAATTAAAAGTAAAACAAACGAAAATGCAAACAAATTAAAATGCAAACAAACAAAACAAACTCAATGATGTAAGCTTTATTCCAATCATCGTTTCGAAACTCATAAATAGAAACATTTACAAATGGGAGGTGGTGGCAGCTACAGAAAGGTGTAATATCTTTCGATCGTGATAAGTATCAAAAATCATGCGTGGCTGCCAACAATGGCGATGTACTAGGAAAAGCATTTATCTTTGCATCACTAGAAAATTTATGTCAGGGAATCTGATGAAATAATTTTTTAAGAAACAATTAACAACAGGTCAAGCGCTCAGAAAATAATGTAGTCGAGCATCAGATGTATTTCTGTCAAAAATGCCTGGTATCAAATCTTGGTTACGAGTGAAACAATGTTTAGGCAACTGACTCCGATATTGTTGACAGGGCCACTGTTGCCAGCATGCGTCCATAGCCTCGACAGGGATGTCATTTAACCCACTATAACACCTTTGTCCTATCCAAGAGTCGTCCATTCATGATAAAGAACATATTTACTTTTGATCAATTCAAAAAGACATACCTAAAATTTTTCTTAAACCCGACATTGTTTCGCTGCCAGCAAGCCTGTTCAGTACCCCGACGAAGTTGCCTTGGTATCATGGATGAATTTACCCACTGCCAACAGACCTGTTCAGTGTCTCAGTGGGTTTACAGACACTTCCCACACCTTGCAGTGCTTTCAACTCTCTATAATTTGTTTATAAATTTGCAGAAACTTTATGATATTCAAGAGAGTGGGGTGATACTTAAAATCTCAAATTTTGGAAACAAAACTTGATCCTTTGCACTTATTTTATCGCTTGACGAACTTCATCATAATATGAACACTTAGATTTCAGCTAAGAAACCATCTCGAGGACAGGACAGTATAATTGAGTTTTTTCCCTTAAAACATGGACAACATTAAGAGTTTTATTAATGATAATTGTGTCTTCTTGTAATTTTAATGAGAAACCAGGAACACTGTTTTGAACAAAAATTTACTTCTGCTGATCCAAGTTTTAACATTGATAGCACTGGTTCTTTGAGGATTCGTCAACTACTGTTGATGAATGAAAATTCTGATTTCCCTTCCATAAATGAAATGGTGACTCAGACATAATTATTTTGAAAAATAAATCAAAATGAAAAGAACCAAAATTAAAAGCAGAAAAGAAAATTAAAAATATGTACAAAAGGGTGGATTTGAGATCATTAGGTGAAGTACCTTTTGAGATCCTGGCCATTCACTGGGAAAGTGTATGGATATCCCTCTAAATTATCCAGATAGAAAGAGCTGGGAACCAATTTTCATAAATTACAAATGGTCCTAACCACAGATTCTGGAACTTGGTGTGTTCCCCCTTTCCCTCGTGAGCTTTGTCCCACTTGAGAACCAAGTCTCTGACATCGAAATTCCTATCTGAAGAAGAATTTGAATCAAACCATCTTTTTACAATTTGTTGATGCTGATCCAATTTCTTCTTTGCTTGTGTTCTCACTTTCTCCAGTTTTAATAAGGCATTAATTCGATTTTCTAGAGGAGGGCACTCCTCTTCTTGAACTTTATGTGACAATTGCAGAGAGGGAAGTAAAACATGTAGAGGGAGAATTGCTTCTCTTTTGTAGACGAGGAAGAAAGGGGAATTACCAACATAAGCTTTTGGGGTTACCTTGTCAGCCCAAAGTGCATTGTACAATGCATTATGCTAGTTCTTGTGATTTTTTGAAACTGTCATTTTAATAATCTTGATTAAATTTTTGTTTGTTGATCCTACTAAGCCATTTCCTTGAGGGTAGTAGCTTGCATAATACTTCAGTTTAATCCATTTTTCCAGAGCAAAGACGTTCATATAAAGGGATGAAAAGTAAGAGGCTTTATAAAAAACCATACATTCGGGAATGCCGAATCGAGTGATGATATGAGAGTTAAGGAAATATACTACCTGATTTGTGTTCACCACCTTCAAAGGTACGAATTCATACCATATAGTAAAATAATACGTTGCTATAAGGATATACTTGTGATGCTGCAAAGAAGAGGGATTAATTGGTCCTATGATGTCAAGGCCCCATTGTTGAAAAGGGGAATCTACAATAACAGGTTGCAAAGGGAATGTTACCCTTTTCACCTGTCCTGTAGTTTATTGGGATATTATGCATTTACAACACAACGCATGGGCGTCTTTAAACATGGTAGGCCAATAGTACCCAGCTCTTAGCACTTTGTAGGTAGTGGTATCTCCACCGAAATGACCATCGAGTTCTCCTGCATAAATTTCAGATATCACTTTTTCTGTCTCTTCATTTTCTAAACAACACATAAGAACACCATCAAAGTTCTTTCGAAATAAAACATCGTTTATTAACTAGAAAGACGTAGATCTGAGCCTAAGTGCTCTTCTATTTTCAGGATCAAGATTATGGGGAGAAAATCCATGTGTCAAATGAAATTTAATGTTCTCATACCAGGAATTGGCCGTAACTTGTGCACAATTGATCTGTTTTTCATACGACTGATTCACAGTTGATGTGCTTATTTCAATTTCTTGTTTTTCAACCGAATAAACCATCAGTTTACACAGGCCTTGACCTCTGGAAATTTGTGCAGGGGTTATTTCAAGGTCATATTCCTGTAACAAAGTCATCTAATTTTCCCTTTTCTCACCCAACTCTTTTTGTACTAACAAGTTTCTCACAATAGGGCAAGGAACAATAACCTTGGTTCTGGATTTCAACAGGTAAGACTGGAAGTGTTTTACTGCTTTGAAAACAACATATGCTTGCTGATCTACTGCGGGGAAATTAATCTCTTCTCCTTTGAAATATGAACTCAAGAAGGCAATGGGTATGCCATTTCTTTCAACATTTTTTTTTGTTAGCACAACAACATAAGATCGGTTACATGCAAAAGTGTAAAGAGTGAAATCCTAAGAAAAGTCGCGACTCATCAAGGAAGGGGCTTCTATTATTTCTTTTCTAATTTAGTCGAAAGCCTGACTTTCTTGTGGTCCCCAATGGTACAAAACATATTTTTTAATTAAATTCTGTAATGGTCTTACCATTTCCGAGAAACTTGGGACAAACCTTCTGACGAAATTGATCTTGCCAAAAAAGGATTGCATGGCATTTTTGGAAGAAGAAGGGGGGAGTTTAATGATAAATTGGGTTCTTTCGGGGTCAATAATCATTCCATATTTAGACACTATAAATCCAAGAAGTTTACCTTGCTCCACTGCAAATACCGATTTCTTAGGGTTGAGAGATATGCTGAACTTGTGACATCGTTCTAGGACTGCCTTAAGGTGAGACAAGTGATCTTTCTTATTTTTAGAGAAGACGACAACATCATCAAGGTAGAACACAATTGACTGGTTAATGAGACCATGGAAGGCAATATCCATTGCTCTCTGAAAAGTGGAACCGACGTTTATCAGTACAAAAGACATTTTCCTATAGGCATAAGTGCCCCATGGGGTACGAAAGGTGGTTTTAAGCTGGTCTGAGGGAGACATAAAGACCCGGTTGTATCCCTAAAAACCATCTAACAGAGATAGTATTTCAGAACCAAACACCTATTGTAGGATTTGTTCCATTGGAGGAACATGGTATTTGTCTTTATCAGATGTTCGGTTTAAGTTCCAAAAATTGACACAGAGTCGAATTTCACCATTTCTCTTCCTTACATGGAATAGATTAGACACCCATTGTGTGTGCCTAACCGGGAAAATTATCTTTGCAGTTAGTAATTTGTTTGGTTTCTTTTTAACAGTGGGTTCCAGTTTAGGATGCATCTTCCTTAATTTTTGTTGAAAAGGTTGAGTCTGGGGTTTCATGGGAATAACATGTTGTATGATGTTAGGGTCGAATGTTTTCAAGTCATCATACGTCCAGGAAAAAACGTCTTTAAATTCTTTAAATAGATTTATAAAACATATCTTTATTGCTCAGAACACCCCTTTCCCAGGTTAATATTTTGAGGGTTATCTTTTGTTCCTAAATTAACCATTTCATAAATCAAAGACGAAATGTTAGTTTTACAATTTACTGTCCCCTTAAATTTATCGTGCAAGTCATAAAATTTATCTAATCTTACTAAATATCTGGGGATAGAGTTTACCAACTCGGATGTCGATTCAGGAGATCGAGGATTAGATATTACCGTAAAATTCTGGAGGTTCTCATCATGAGTACCTTCATCAATGACTGCACTTTGGAAGGTGTCTTCCATATGTAGGAAGTTGATAATCTGCTGGTCGTCATCGAATACCCTCCAGTTTGTAATGTTATCTGGGATCGACGGTCTGAACAACGATTCAATCGAAAACTCTTTAGGAGAAAAACCTTTAGCGGCCAATAGTTTAGAAGAAACATTGGCCAATAAATCAACTTCTGAATTACTTAATCTAGGAATGGAATTTATGTTAAATGTTGAAAATTTTTGCATCAAACTCCATACCTCAGTTTGGTATCTTTTCAGATGTGGTGATAAGCAATGTATGGAATTTCTTACCCACTTAAACAATATTTCTGAATCACCAAATACCATCAAATTATGCATGTCCATATCCAAAGCTTTCCTAAGTCCTTGTAGAAGTGCTTCGTATTTGGCGGTGTTATTAGTGCACTCAAAATCTAGCCGATAAGCAATAAAAGTTTTATTACCTACATGGTTGATGAGTATACAACCTACACCTGCTCCTTCTTTGGATTTGGATCCGTCAAAGTATAAGGACCAGATCTGTGCATCATTGGAAGTACTTGGCATATTTGGCAAAGCTTATGTTTGAGTGTAGGTTACAACTTTAGATTGCTGCGTAGGATTAGTGATAGGAGAGATTTCGGTCATGAAATTACCAAAGAAGGTATTCATTCCCTACATTTCAAATGAATTAGCAGATGCAGTGAAAGGTTCATTTGGATCATTTAGATCTGTTACAGTATGCTTCAGATAACATTCTCTGTTTATCTTGATTTTGTTGGGCTGTCCATTTTCAGGCAGCCACAGGTGAGACCAATCTGTGGCAAAGTAACCATGTAGTTGTTCTGACCAATCCTTGCTTAAAAAMAAACCATAAACTTCAGGGATATCAATGACGATAATGTTAATTATCTGATGAACCTTAGGATTGGATGATAATCTAACCATAACATTCTTAAGCTCACCAATTACTTTAACATTTGTTCGATCTAGCTGAATGATTTTGAGATCAGAAGGTTTAACTTCTGCATTAATTTTTTGGTACACAGATAAATGAATCACATTTGACGATGCACCAGAATTGACCATACAATTATGTACATTCATATTAAAAATTTCAAAGGTTAACAAAAAAGGCAGGACATTTTTACGAGTGTTGACTACAAAATTCTACTGATTTTTAGCTGCTGTCCCTAAAACAATTTTATCTACATTTGCTACAGTTTTTTCTACTAAGTCCCTTTTGTTTGGGGGTTGAGATGCCTTTTTAGCTGGGACATTATTAGCTGCGTTTGAATCAATTTGTGCTGATGTTTTGCTGTTAGAATCGTTCTTGTTGCTGTTTTCAACGATGCTTTGAAGCATTTTCTGCAAAATAAGGGGAAATTTTAGCAGTTCAAAAACAAAAATATTAGCCCTCATTTTTTTTAGATCTTCAATTAAATTGTATTCTAAAACTAGGGCTGCTAAGCTTTTTTTAATTTCAGTTTGCTTTGACTATTTTGGAAACACATTTTTACTCACTTAGAAGGAGGTTTGTTTTGCGTTTTGCTTCTTGTGTTGTAGGGGTGAACAATTTCGAAATTTGCTTGGAATATACTGTCCGAGAAGTGACCGAAAATAGGGGGAGATGAGTCCTCCTCTTTTGTTACCTTTTCCTCAACTACATCTTCAGAACTTTTAGGAGGAACATAAGCAAAATTATCTTGTGCTTTTAATATGGTTTACAGAGCATACTGTAAACTTTTGAAATTTAGACCTTCTGTGGTCGGGTTTGGCCGGTTGGGAGGAAAAGGTTTTCTTAAAGGAGGTTTAAAAATTCCTTTGCTTGTGGATGCCTCCTCAACTGATCTATTCAATTCAATGACCTGGTTGGACAATTTTTGGAAATCTTTCTGCAAGCTTTCTAAGTCTAAAGTTTCTGGTTGATTTTTGGTTTGAGGAGGCCTAGTGAGAATCTCTATCTTCTTCTTAGAGGATGAAGTTGTTTCAACTTCAATGTTAATATTATCTTTCAAGCTCAATATATCCTTCTCAATATGACTTTCCTCCTCAAAGGCTTCAAGCAATGTGTTCTTTTTAGACCTTTTAACCCATATGGCTATATTATTGTGCAAGACTTTAGCATAATATGCAACAATTAAACTTTTAGCGGGCATTGAATCTCCAGGGATTTTATTCCTTAAAGTAATAAATATTTGGTTAAAATCCTTCACTTTTTCCTTAGGATTTATTTTTAAGCTGGAGAGTTCCATAAGAAAGACTTCTAGAGATTTATCATCTCCGATTTTTTTCCAATAAACAAGTTTTAAAGTTGTCCCAAGAGACAATGGTTTGGGGTTGTTGAGAAAAATACCACGTGGAGGAATTTCCCTCAAAAGTATAAGGGAATAATCTGCATACTACATCCTCATGTTCAACACTCCAGAGTCTAATGGCCAACATAATTTTTTTGATGTGATCTCAACAGATTGCTTTGAATCTGGATCAAACTTGGGCAACCATTTCTCCAGATGTTTCAGTAATGGGTGTTGGGGTCCGGGTATAGCCATGACATATTGATCGAGCTAAGGCCTGGTAGGATTGTTTTGGTTTTCCATGGGAGTTGGTGGTGTCGAAGACTGTGATGGTTCTGATGAGGAAATGCCTTCATCTGAATACTCTCCTCCTGAAGAGGATGGAGATGAATTAGGTGGGGAAGGTGGAATACCAGATCTTCCAGCTCCAAGGATAGGCATTTTAGTAGGATTGGTAGTATTTTCACTTAACGGGTTTTGGAGCAGACCAATGCCTTGAAGTTGTTCTCGGATATCCGAGAAATCAAGGGGTTGATTAAGTGGCATACCAGGTTTTCTGATATGGGCTAAGGCACTATGCATTCTTATGAGTGACTAATGAACAATTTCTTGGACGTCGACCCCTTGAGGAACTGGTGTCACTGGTTCAACGTGAATCTTAGAGTTATCGTTTGAGGTAGTTGCTGTTTAAAGTGTAACGTTATTGTCTGAGTGCCTACGTGTCATGACATGGGAGTGAGTGTGTGGGGGAGGAGTCTTGCGACCTCCACATGCCATCAATTAAATTCAGGCCCTCCTTCTAGCACCATTTGTTGATGGGTGTAAATGACACACCATCAACTGGAAGGTCAAATCCGGACCGGGGTTATCTAAATAACCCAAGCCGTTTGGAGTGAGATGACTTGAAGGGTTTAATGGCTTCGTTGGCTGACTAAAAATCCTAAAATGACAAAAATAAATGAAACTAATCTGAAAGGAACTACAATACTATGTACATGAATTTAATTATTTACAAGTGTTAAACGAAAACGTAAACATGTGATTATAAACATGGTATTTACAGTTTGCAAGTTTTGGTGGATGTCTTGCGAAATCAATGTTTTTGCAATTGTTTACGAAGTAGATAAAGAAATCGTGTATATATATATATATATATATATATATATATTGTTAAATAACTTAAAATCTAAGAACTCAAAAATACTAATAAGACGTAATTTGAAACAAGAACATAATAACAGTCAAAGCCAAATTTAAACTGTTCCTATTTCATTAATAAATAAACAAATAACAAAAATAGAATACGAGTAAAACTAACCTGAGATTAATCAATTAATAAGTTTATGTCTCTGCGCAATTCAAACTCCCAGCTATCTTGCCTGTGAGAAAAACATGTAACAGGCTTGTGCTAACATTCCCAGAGTAAACTCAATGGTGTTTTTCAGAGTAAATATATAAGAACAAAGTAATAAACATATAGATCCTGTGATCTTGTGATGATGAATACTTATAGTAATAAAAATTTAATATAAAGTATTCATGTAATATATCACTTAACATCAAGCATAAATCAATGATATTTAGATGAAATAATGATCACAGATGTGATATATGAACAACAAATTCTAGACATAATTTAAAGTGCTAAATAAAATGAAATATTATATGCTAATAAGACTAAATCTGTATAACATATTAACATTCCATAATATAAAAGGTAAAACGTAATGGGACAATGTCACACTGGTCTAAAGCTGAGGTGTGAACAACTTGTCCATACAGTCTTGAAAGTTACTTGTCCATAATGCGTCCAAAAAAGGTGTCCTGCACTACTGAGAATGAACAATATTTAAACTACTTCAGGATTCAAATGCTCATATCACACATGATAGAGTTGAATCCACAAAAAATGGGTAATATTACAAAAATAACAAGAATAGTAACCACTCATGCAAGATTTGTTTTGTTGAAAATTAAACCAAAGTTTGATAAAACATAAAGAAAGGAGAAACTACTGAACATTTGAGCGTATAATTGAAAGTTTTTTGCTCCAAGCAATCAACAACACAATCTTCCATTTCCTGAGAATAGAAAACTGATTTGATATATTAGAAAAACAATTACTAATTATTCAAAAGAGACTTAGCTACAGAATCATAGATTCTGTAGCTAGTCTTATTTTTAGCAAATAAATCGAAAATTAAATCTACTTATTTCATTTTTTCATAACAGAATTGAATGAAATCAAAACAAAAAAATGTTTTACCATTAAAAATTAGCCAAAGAGGGATATGACAGTTCAGAGTTTATAATTCTTTAAAATTGGTCATGTTCTTTATGATTACATTTCCAACCCTCTTGATTCGTTTATTTTCCCTCTCTGTTTGTGCCTTGAGATTGAGTTTCTCTTGTTTCAATAGAGGATTCTGAGTAGTCAAGGTTTTAATTTGGGCCTGTAAGAGTGGAACATCAATATAGTAACGGTCTATCCAGTCGAGACAACTATCATAATGCACCGGGGAAATGGCAGATCGACCTGGAACACAGTCGACAAGGGGTGCTTCAATCTTACCTTTGGGTTGTTCGAGATCATGCCTGATACTTGAAAACCCTTCTTTACCCTTAAGACACATGGTTCAATTGGTCATGAAATCATACTGTTCGACATGGGTGATAACCTCTCTTCTAGAACATTGATTTTCTGGGTCTTCTCGGGCCAAGAAATCCTCTATCTCATAGAGATTCTTGACAACATATTTAACATCAACGTTTAAACTAGAATTGATCACAGACACATGAGGATATTTTTTCTTTAATTCGACAATCACTTTTTTCGGATATCTTCCAAGTGAAAACCTACATGGTAATCCTTTATCTAGAGGGGTTTCATCAATAAATCCTGGTCCATCAATTGAATCAATGAACTGGCTTTCAGCCACTGGCTTGTTCGGGTTAGGGTTTGCAATTAAAATAGGGTTGGCTATAGTGTCAGCTTGGGTGAAGCCATTTCTCATCAGAAAGTTTTCCCAATTGTCACTTATTTTCGACAAGTGATAAACCAAAAATATCTTAATGATTCCATGTTGAAACCGACTTGAATTGATACCCTGTCGTTTATAACACTTGGACATCTTGTAAAGACTCATCAACATGTAAAAAGACATATCCATATCAAACCATATGAAATTCATAAGCAGACAAATATGGTACAAAAATACTAGTCGATGTCGGCCTTCACACGTAACAAATTGCTTCAAAATTAAAAGGAGACTATGCCATCTAGGTTTTAACAGAGCGATTGGAATACCTTTTATACAAAAAGTGGTTTTATGGGAGGTCACAAATAAAATCCATGGGACCTCTTCTATCTTGGCATTCTTAAACCACCTCTCACCTTTTGATGGGAGTCCTGTCACTTTGATCACAAAATCCTCTGTCAATTCCAACTGTATATCTCCAATATTGGCTCTGAAGTCGTTGAAGGTTTGTGCAAAATATTTTGCAGCCTGGAGATTATAGCCCTTGAACTTATTTAGGAATACATCCCACCCATAAGCCTTTAAGTCATCAATAGCGTCATCATGGGATAGCAAATCTTGGCATCTGTTTGGCTCGATACGGACTACGGGTGCCATTACCACTGTGACGAGGATGCAACAAAAATCACCCAGGATAGGTTTAGGTTCCTAACGGACGAGCAACAGAAATAGGTCTGGGCAGAAAGTGAAGGCATAAACATAATAGAGTATGGGTGCTATCATAATTTGGATATGAGAGTTATGGAGCACAAAAACCAAAGGGTTCATAGAATTCCAAACCATCTCTCGCGATGAGTGCCAAAAACTACATAGTACAAAACCCAATGAATAGCTTCATTAATGTTTTGGGCCAACAAGGTAAGGCGAAAACACAAGTACAACATGCTTGTACTCATTTGTATGAAAGTTGATATGACAATTAAACTCATGAGAATAATATCAAAAGTTAACCAAGGTTCTTCATGCGTCAAAACATTCCAACAATGAACTATCAAACCATTGAATTCATAATAACCATGATAAAACAAAAATTTCGATAATGGACTAATCAACCATTTCACAAGATTTGAATTTTAATCAAATATGGGTGACTTTTAAAACGATATTTTTAAAGTAAAATATTTTGAAACCAAGCCAAGTTTTATGTTTGAATTCATGCTTACAGTCATGAATTAAAAAAAAATAAACGAAAATGAAAACAAACAAAACAAATTCAATGAGGTAAGCTTTAATCCAATCATCGCTTCAAAACTCAGAAATATAAACATTTACAAATGGGAGGTGATGGCAGCTACATAAAGGTGTAATCTCTTTCGATCGTGATAAGTAACAAAAGCATGTGTGGCTGCCAACAAATGGTGATATTAAAAATGTTGGCCTTACAAGCACATAGTTGTGAGGGATATATTGGATATGATGGCCTCACAACATGTCCACTCCTCACACACTACTATGAGTGTGATATTGTAGAATTTTTCCCCATAACAAAATACATTCCCTTCAGTATTTGCGAAGAATAAAATCTTATGGATGGGTTGGGAGCCAAAACATAGAAATTACCTGAAAGAACTAACTCTATCCCCAATAAGAAATTAAGAATTCATAACCAACTACCTTATAATGAGCAACAAGAAGACTAACCTAGATCCTAACATTTGAAATATATCCCTTGGGAGAGTATTTGTTCTAATGTTATGCTGCAGATATTTCTTTGACAACCTACACACAAAGAGTAAGAAAGATGCAATATAGGTGGTTACAAATAACTAAATTTCTACTATACTAATGGGAATTAAACACGTTAGTGTTCAACATAATCAAATTCTTATATATAACAATAGTAAATCAAAACACAAGACTCAGAAGAGAAAGAGATCTCTTTATTATGTTAACAACATGATCCATATGGATTTCAATGGCCTTCCACCTATTGCAACTGGCTCGTTTTGGCAGTCTTCCAGTTTGGCATTTTTTTCCTATTGTTCGGGTCCTTGACTTCCGGGGTCGTTTTGAGGCCCTAAACAATGTTTTTAGGGATCACGATAGCCAAAATATAGGTAAAGTTGGAGTCGTATGGAAACATTTGTATTCCTCGGATAGAACTTTCCAATGGGCTATCGTGCGCCTAAATGAAGATCATATGCAAAAGTTATGACCACGAGAAGTTGATGTACTAACTTACCCAAAAGGGGCCCACATGAATTTTGGCGTTTCATCTCCTAGGGTTAGGTTTTTGAATGTATAGGGTTTTTGGCATTCCTATTTATTGTAAAAAGGCCTTTAGAGCCTCATTGTAATCAACTTCTTGTGAATGAGCACAACCGTCACATATCTTCTCAGAGATAAGCTGCCTCCATTCTAGCAAGCTTGTTTTCCGCTACCTTTTGCAGTTTCACCTTATTTCCTTATTGAATAAAAACTAGTTTTACTGTATATCTGTTATTCCGTGTTAAGCATCTTTTTATAATGATCTGTATTAATTTCATTCTGCTAAGAAAATATGGATCAATGGTATGAGAGCAGTTTTCTCCTTGTTGTTCTTAATGCATGTCCCCAACGAGGATAAAATCTCTCATACGCCCAAGAGACCTCTCATGGTAGGAGAAAATAAAGACGACAAGACAAGAAATCCCTTCAAAATGCTGCTCGAGGAATCCCTCACGCAACAAAGGAATGAGATGATGGCTATTTTTGCGCAAATACTTCAGCGGCTACCAACATGTGACACATCTTCCTCAAATAGAGGTGCCACCCCCTTCAAGGTACAAATCAAATTCAATATTCCTATATTTGAAGGTCAGATAGACGCAGATGCTATAGAAAAATGGTTGAATATGCTAGAATAGTATTTCTCTGTCCATAACTTATTGAATAGAGAAAATATTACTTTTGCGCTCCTCAAAGCTGTTCCCCATGTCAAATATTGGTGGGAAAATTTCTGTGAGTAGAAGGAAACAAAGGAACCCTCATTATTTACAATCTTGGTCACCTGGGAGTCCTTCAGGGATTCTATTAAGGAAAAATACTACCCTGTTGGAAGTTATGACGAATTGAACACAAAATGAACCACACTATGACAGGAAAGAAACCAAGCGGTGCCTGAGTTCACAAATATCTTCCATACCTTGCACACCAAGATGGGTATCAAAGATTCTAAGTGACATATGGTGCTCAAGTATCGATGTGGTCTGCATAGATACATCTAGGTAGAAATGGAGTTTCTAAACATCTCATCCTTGGGCGTGGCCTACCGATATGATGTCAAAATTTGGCAGAAGCTCAAACAAAAGGCGTGCCAATTTAGGCCTAGGAACCCGTCATAGAAAAAACTAGGAAAGGACGGCCCCAACCTATAGAACAAAGGATAGAGAAAAGACAGAATGCCTCAAGACAACCAGTCCAGGCCATAAGAAAATATGGACACCAAAAAGGAAAAGAAAGATACCAAGAAGTGGTGCGACTTCCATAAGAGCCCCTGGAATAACACTGCTGATTGCCGCTCAAAGTAGTCGCTGGTGGATGAGGTGAAAGACTCTGAATAAGATGTAGGTTTTGACTCTGAGTAACAACTATAAATGGGAAGACGAATCATTGACGTAGAACTCAGTGCTACCGTTGCTACCACCAAGCCCCAGCCCGATGAACCGGACGAGCCAGAGGAAGGTGAGCACATTTTTCATTCACATATGTGGGTGAAGGGTACCCCACTGCACTTCATTGATGATAGTGGTAGCCAGAAGAACCTCATCTCAGCAGAGGTTGTTAAGCGACTCACCCTGCCGACGATGCCACACCCACAAACCTACACCATCGGATGGCTCTGCCAAGGAAGTGACATCCGCGTCAACCAATAATTCCACCTGTCATATGGCATCAAGCCCTTGAAAGATGAGGTATTGTGTGATGTTTCCCCTCTCAAAGTTTGTAATTTTCTTTTGGGACAACCATATTTATGGAAACACCATGTTGTATATGAGTCTAGGCCTCGCAATGTTGTTATTACTTTGAACAAGAAATTGTACAGGATACCCGAGGCAATCCCACCTAG
The DNA here is from genome assembly GCA_009831015.1 of Picea engelmannii. Lineage (NCBI taxonomy): Eukaryota > Viridiplantae > Streptophyta > Pinopsida > Pinales > Pinaceae > Picea > Picea engelmannii. The sequence goes on from ML793083.1 coordinate 611,515, forward strand.
TGCTATTTCCTTGATCTCTGCGAATCAATGCTAGAAGGTCATCTCTTAGACGAGGAAGTTT
>ML793084.1:0-25227 GCA_009831015.1 Picea engelmannii
CTTTGGTGTCCATCTTGAAGGTGTCTTGAATTTGCTTTGAGATGTAAAGATGGCTTCTTGATGTCTTCCTTGCTTTGTTTCTTTGAAACTTTCCTTGCCTTGTGTAGATGGTTGACTTGCAACATTATTTCCATCCTTTGAGAGTAAGGGACTTACCTCATTCTTCCTTTATGTGCTTGATTCAACATGTGTAGCCTCTTTGTTGTATCCAAGACCTGATTTATCATTTGGTGATCTCTGACTATCCAATATCTCATTCAAGATTGTTGAGATATTCAAGAATTTGTTTGACTTTTCTACTTTCTTTCTAAGATCAACAACTTCAGCTTCCAACTTATGACATGACTCTTCGTTTTCATTTACTTGATTCTTTAATAGTTCCTCTATCCTTTTGGCTTCTTCAATTTGGGTCTTGAGATGGATATTAACTTCAAGGATTTTGCTAATCTCATCATCTAGCTTCTTATTCTCTTCTATTTCATTCTTTAATCTTTTGATCTCTTCTTCGTTTTCTTCTAATTGAGTCTTTTTACTTTCTTCTTGTTCCTTGAGCATTTCCTTCAACTTCAAGATATGCCTTTGATTCTTCTTAAGAAACTTTTTAGTGTTATCAGAAAGACAACTATATTCTATGTAACAATGGTCATAGTTGTATTCAAATAGACCCCATTCAACTTTCCTTTTAAGCTCTGATAGTTCTTCTTCTACTTATTCCATGGGATAACTATCATTTAATTCTACACATACTATCTCTAGATTTTCTTATTCACTTGTAGAGAAATATTCAAAATCATCACACTTTGAAATATTGCAATCGAGGGTTTTTGGAGATTCTTTACCTTCATTGATCTTGATGAAATTGTCTTCAAGGTCTTCCTTTTTGCCAACATCATCACATTTAGAATCATTGCAAATACAGGATTTTGGAGATTCTTTACCTTCATTTTTCTTGATGGAGTTGTCTTTATTGTCTTCCTTCTTGCTTTGTATGTCTCCTCTAGCTTTATCCATAGATCCTTGGCAGAAGTGCATTGTCCCATGCTCTCTTTGATTGAACTTGAGAGTCCACTAAGAATGGTCTTGAGAGCGAATGCATCATTCTTCTTTTCTTGCCTTTGAGATGCAAACTTTGACTTGTTCTTCAAAGGAATTGATCCACCAACAACTGCCTTCCAAATACCCGCTCCTATTTCCTTCAAGTGTACTTTCATTTCTATTCTCCATGTAGAATAATTTTCCTCATCAAGGATTGGAACTTCATCATCCATTTGTGTGTCCATGGTTCTCCTCCAATATTGTTAAGGCTTATAGTGAAGGCTTGCTCTGATACCAATTTTTGGACACACCGACCACACTTAGAGGAGGGGGGGGGTGTGAATGAGTGTGGGGCTCTTTTTATGACTTTCCTTCACAAAAATCCTTAGTTAGCATTCACCATTTACTCATTACTTATTGTTGTCATTTATAATCAGTTAAATGTGAACATACATCAACAACATATACCAACAACATATATCATCAATAAGTCATCACCACAAGGAACACAAAGAACACAAGATGTATGTACAATTTTCTTTTATTATGGATTGCAATCCTTGGGTTATCAACAACAATAGAATAGAGTTAGAAATCCACAAGAGCACCAACTCTATAATGCAAGACTTAGCTTACACAACTCAACACCAACTGAGAAGAGGGGTCAATCCTCAACATATACCAATATATCAACAAGTACGCGATCTGTCAGTAGTGCAACACACGTATGTACGTGCCCTACTAGTAGTACAACTCGTGTATGTACGCGACCTGTCTATACTACAACCTGCGTGTGACTTCTAAGTATTTAGGGTTTTTTCTTCATGAAAACTCAGATCCTCTGCAACCCTCAGTCACATCCACTTCTGTCATTCACTGTCTGATATGAACCAGAACCAATCACAACACATCCATGCTCTCCCATAACTTACTGATGCTCGTCAATCATACAATATGAGTGCTACTTAATCATGCAGAAGCAACAAGTATACTATGGAAATCATATCAGTACTGAAACATAAGAGTGCTACTCACTTCATCAACCAACACAAACCAAATCATAACAACCATACCAAAAATGCTTCAAGCATTCACCATACAATATGCAAGAGTATCCATCAACAAAGCTATGTAACCATACCAGAGTTTCTATGGCAGATCTGAGCCCATAGAATGCAGATCTGAAACTTGCTTCAGCCGTCAAGAACTCGACACCAACTCACACTCAAGTCTTCACGACTTCCAACAACTGTACATGCTTTGTCTTCCTTCAGCCCGTGTGTGTACGCGCTTTGGATCACTGCAGCCCGTGTATGTATGCTCTTTGGACCATTGCTTCAGAAACTAGGGTTTTTGATCTTCCAAAAATTTCGCAGTCAATATCTCAGACTTATGGAAACTTTCATGCGTCCATGAGATCCTCCAACCACTCTCTCTCTCAGAATAGATCTCCAATATGTGCTCAAGAGGTATTTTCACAAGAGACCCTTGCCTCTTATTTATATTTCTCCAAGTAGATTCCTTAGATTCATCTTCTAGGTCACTTTGTCCACATAGCCACTTTGTCCACATAGTCACCTATGTCCAACTTTGCCCAATCTGCCACTTGTCCATGTATCCAATAACCACTTGTCCATGTATCCAATAAACACTTGACCACTTAACCCATTTTCCTCATTTTAGGGTTAACCTTCTTATAACCACTTTCCATAATTAGAAAGTTCTCCATTTGCTTTATTATTTAAATAATCCTCGTTGACTTTGTCACTTCACTTTATTATTTAAATAATCCTCTTTGATTTTGTCACATTACTTTATTAATTAAATAATCATCCTTCTTTGCAAGCACTTTGACTTCTTTGACCTTTTGGGGCTATATGAGGGTCCTTCTACTTCATAAGGCCAAAACTCTCAAACCATGAGGAGTTATGTGACGTTCCACATACCACCGGAAATGGCATGACAAACACTATCCATATAGGATAGTTTCACTGACAAATTCACTAATCTTCATCTCATTATTCCACAATTAAGTATGAGTTCTCTAACCATACTTCTAGGATAACTTAATCACAAAGCGTCTTCCCATGAGGGCTTTCACCATAAGGGGACCACTTTGGAGTTCATCCATTTGTACTCTTTATCTAGACAATAATGAGTCATCTTTATATCAATCCAACTATGCATTAAATATCAATGAAACCACATCGATCTATCTTGATTTATGCATCATATATCAATGAAACTACATCAATCCATCTTCATCTATGCATCATATATTAATGAAAACTCATTGATCCATCTTCATCTATGCATCATATATCAATGAAAACTCATTGATCCATCTTCATCTATGCATGGCATCATATGACTTATGATTCCACTTGACACCAATCCATTCACATCAAGGACGATACATACTACATCAGTATGCTATGACAAGACATTGTTCCTTTGACATCAATCCTTTTGCATATATGACATTGTTCCTTTGACATCAATCCCTTTGAATATACGACATTGTTCCTTTGACATCAATCATACAATCAATCCTTTGACATCAATGAAAACATGATCCAACAAAGTTTTCTTAAGTTACTTACTTGATCTGAAGGCTTCTCTTTGCTGGTCTGATCAAATAGTGGAGGCATGTCATACACTAGTATCTCATCTACTGATTTTTTTCTTGAAGTAGACACAATGTTTTCCTTCAAAATTTCCTGGCTAGCTTCCTTGAATATCTATTTCTCTTTGCGTGCATCAAACTTCTGTGTAGGCACTGTATTCTTCCTGGACCGCTGGTACTGGTCCTGACCCTTCTTGGCTGCATCTTCTCCTATCTTATCTCCACCTTTAGTAACTATATTAATCTTCTTATCATCCTCTTCTTTGCTTTCCACAAAAATCCATTGTACGTTTTGATTGGTCTGGTTCCTCTTGTCCTATATTTTTATCAAAAGTGTTGGACAATATTTTGTTTCATGGTCTGCTGCACGACAATACATACATGTCGTAGGTGGTTGTGGGAAGTCTCTTGCATAGTTCTCAAGTTTATGAAAATCATGACACACTACGGATCCTCCTCCTCCTCCTAATACTCTACCTCTTTGTCCTCCTCCTCCTATGTTTCCTTGATTATCTCCGCACGGTGTGTTATACTGCGGTCCTTGATTATATTGCGGATGCACGTTATTGTACCACGGTGGTGCTGTGCACTGTTGTGCAGGATTATATTGTCATTTCCCCTCGAACTGCTACGCATTATACTTTGGTTGTGCTACATACTGCTGCATGGTATTATATTGTGGCTGCTGTGCATTGTTATACTTCGACTGTTGTGCAGGTTGTCCTGTTATATGTTCATCCTGCACCATGTATGTATCTGAAATCCTTTCTTTCATCATATCCAAAGTTCTGTAGTCCTTGTCTTCGTGTCCAATTGACTTGAAAAAATTACAAAATGTGCTCTTTGGTGTTGTCTGATACTTCTACATCAAGGGGCTATGATAAGGATCATGTCCACGTGTTTTGCAAATCTCACACCATGGTCCTCATGAAGATAAAGTGTTGGGCATACCCACTCCAATATACTGCGCAAATAATGGGCACTCACTCTTATGATGGCCAATATCTTGCACATGGGACACCATACATCTTCTCTTTTCTCCTTTCCTTTATTCTGATTCAACTGGAATGTTAAGTTCTTTAGATCTTGTCTCGATTCTTCCACAACTGGATCTGTGTGCTTATATTGATTTTCCTCTAATTGTAAAGTTACTTGCAGAGCCCCAGCATGGTTCAGAAATTTCTGCTGCCTCAAAGGGTACTTCAAGTGTGGCAACAAAGAATTAACAAACAAATTTCTATGTTGCATATCAGTAATAGGGAAATTCAACTTACCTTTGATCCTTTTAAACTTCTGATCAACTTCCCATATTGATTCTCTTGGTTTCTGCTTAATCTCTATCATTTTGTTCATAAACTGATCCTCTGAGCTTAGCTTCTGAAATTCATTGATCAACTGCCTTTTCACTTCTTTGATAGTTGTAGGTGCTCCTATCGGGTTATCTACTGTGAGACCCATGTACCAATCTAATGCGCGGTCTCTGAATGTAATTTTCAACTCTGCAACCTTTGTATCTTCATTTGTAATCTTCCTGGCTACCCAAATATTTTCACAGATTTAAAGATGCTTCTCTGGGTCCTTCAACCCTTCTCCATGGAACTCAGGTAACCTAATAGTGAGATCTTGACCTCCCATTGTGAAGTTTGCTATGCTACCACCTCCACGTGGTGTAGAAAATTGACTTCTGCTTGCTGAATTACTTCTACTAGAATTAGACCCTCGTTCAAAAATTCTTCTACCACTAATCACTTGCTGGTTGAATGATTTTTCTTCTTCAATTGTCTTATTCATACATGGGGTTGTGGGTTCCACACTAATTCAAATCTAGAATGGAGAGACTTCTTATGCGCTAGACCGATGACCTCTAGTTTTCCTCTCATATGTGGCACACAAGATATTCTCAATATTCCCTATGGCGTGGAGATCATCTACCTCTTCCTCATCGCTTTCCAAGCCCTCTCACTCGACTACTGCCCTCTTTTTTCTATTCATATTATATTGGTAGGTTTGTCTGCTGCGCGTCACACCTGATTTTTGTATGATCTCCCTGTTCTATTCATCATCCATCATGATGGGGTCCAATGCTTCCTTCTTTTGGCTAGTCTCCAGAGCCTTCTTCATCTCTCAATTCTTCCTTAATACTTCCCCCAACTCCCCCATGTGCGCAGAGTGGTCTAGCTGTCTGATTCCATGGTCATCACGCCTTTATCATATAATAAGATCTTAATCAACGTGTAAAGAGACATGATGTACCTCTCTTTGGGTCCCTTCAATAAATCCTTCTTTGCAACAATATATGACTTTGTTGTGTCAACTGTAAATTCTGTAATAAACCCTATAGTAATGCTATCTAACCAGAAATCCATTGCGCGCGTGAATTTATTATTAACCCTTTCCAGTCGCGTGATGTTCTCAACAGTCCATTCTACTGGCCTAATCCAATTAGTCAGATGGGTATGCTTCAACCTTAATATCTATTCTTGTAATAACTCTGGAAAGTAACAAAAATAGGCCTCATGCAAATCAGTAAACACATACCTCTGCAGGTACTGGCGTGGTGTGTATCTAGAACCCTTATTATGTTTCTACGCAAAATCTAGTGCTTTATCTCCAACCATCTTTCAATCTCTTGCTTTGTAAGATTCCATGGCCTGAACATCCCTTTTTACCATTGCATCTTATTCATCAAGCCCCTTCCCGACTGTTCCTCTGAGTTCCAACCGACAATGAAACCATTTGTTGGATGTATGGGATGACCCGAGTTCTATCGTAGTTTTCCAACAAAACCCTTTTCACCATTGGCCCTTCTGGTAAACCAATAGGCTACATCGCGCATAGAGTGCACAACACAGTCTCACCCAAGATGGCTTATGGGTGACTGCAGGACATAGATGTTTGCAGTCATGCAAGGGGTTGGGGATGTTCTTTTTACTTCTTCTTCTATTTTAACATACATTCTACCATAATATTCATCATATCTACTGTTCATTCATTCATAATATTCCTTCTGCATTATTATACTAGTGTGTGCTGCAATTAAATCCTAACGGATGCATTCATATAACCATTCATTCATCATAAAGCATTAAAAAGAACACATCACACATAAAAGATACCATTTTTACTGTGGTTCACCCCCCTGGGCTACGTCCACAAAGATCTTCTGCTTATTTCTTATTCTTCATCAAAATAGTCCTTCACCGTGTGCATTACATCAGAAGTTATGAATGGTGCATGTGAGGCTGACCAGTGTCACACCAAGCTCCACAACTTGTGACTTGACCCTTAGTAACATATCAACATTAACTCCATTTGATCTCCACAATTCTCAATAATACAAAAATTCAGACTAAAAAAGGAATCAAGATAGACTCGTCGCTCACAAGTTCCAGGGTAGCTCATGCCAAGATATGATATGATATCTCCTATCTACCTCATACATCATATTTATACTACAAAATGGGTTAAAAACCTTACAATATGACTCAAAAACCCTAACACTAAGTGGACTCCACTTGTCCACTTTCTAATTTCCTTCCACGCGGTTAGTCTTCGATCCAACAGTTCCTTGCACCGATCTTCCTTCTTTCCTAGCGCACTACTTCCTTTGCCCTTTATCGTGCTTATCTTCCTTCTTTTTTGGCGCACACTGCTTCCTTCAGTCCATTCTATGCTTAATTCCCAAAAATGCCTGCTCCAACATGTAGTCAATTGGTATCATGCACGAGCATCCATCCATCCCAGTGAAATTTGGACAAGGGGTCCAACTATGGCCTTTCCTTGATCTTGATTTTGGTTTCTTCTTAGATCTATGTCTTCACCATGCTATGCTGATATCTCCTTGCATTACTTTTATTCCTCCATGTGTCTCCATGTTGGTTTCCTTTCTGGTTCCAAGTTTATCCATAGTAAGTTTGTTGTTGCTCATTCCCTTGCCTTGATGAATGTTGTTTCTTTGAGTGGTGGGGGCAGTGATAAACAACAACCCTAGCTATCATTTCTTATTTATTTAACTCTTTAACATGTGGTTTATTTGATACATTTAGTTCCTTAGCTTCTTATTCCTATTTATGCCCTTCCTGGGGGTTTTCTTCAAGTGCTTATGTAGGCTCTTCTTCTTATTCAATATTGGAATCTTCATTTGACATGTCTTTAGGTATTTCAATTAATTCCCTTGCAAGGACTTATTTTGATGGCCCCTTGGGTGCTTCCTATTTAATAAGAGAAATATCCTACAACGTAATTTTCTTTTTCTTGTACCAAATATTCAAAAACTTCTTTTGCACATTAATATTAAGTGTACCAACTAAGTTCATCCAAGGATATCATAAAACAATATCCACATCATCCATATCTATAACATGAAAATCGGAATGCAATACATATTTATCCATAGTAATATTCAAATCTTTAAAAAATTGAACATTTTCACCCCCAACCTGTGTGCTTTGAATATTCTTTGTAGGTACTTGCAATCTTTTAACCAAGTTAACATTGATGAAATTATGCTTGCAACTAGGGTTAATATAAACATTGACTTTCTCTTACTGAATACATCCATGAACTTGTAATATGAAGTTTGTGCATGAAAACGAACACTTGGTGCTTTTGTTATCCTTACTATTGGCATGAGACCACTTTTCTAAACGTAATTTTTCATATGTTTCGTTCGATAATTCTATCATCTTGTTAAAGTCAAATGACCGCCACCATATGGAAACATCTTCTTTGAAACCATAGTGTAAACGATCTCTCCACTTCTCTTACCATAATAAATTTTGGTACTTTATGAATTCTTCAATGCTAGGACCATTATCTTTTCCCTTAAAAAACATATTGCCATGAAAACCCAAAAATAGAACTATAGTTTTGAAGAGAATCACTTACTTTTCAATGGAGCTCCTTTATGTAGTTAGGGTTTGAGGCCGAAAAATGTAATAAGATCAAACTTCTTCTATACTTCTTAGATTGGTTGTTATGACCCCAATTATGAAATTCCATGACTTGTCTAGATCTATTGGCACTGGATTTGAATGTTGTCATTCTTTTTTTTTTTTCCATAAAAAAATGAAAAAAAGAGAAAACAAGTTTTCCACTTTGTGCTAAAAAATTCTCCCACTTCATGCCCAAGAAAGATATTTGGTACCACTTGTAGTGAACCTTGATAGATAAAAGAGAGAATACAACCCTTAACTTCATAAATAAACATTCAAACTTCAAAAATACCCAAAACAATCACCATGAACAACACAAGAATATAGAGAAGAAAACCATTAAGATAGGGTAACACCATCAATTACTCCTTATGGAAGGAATCACTCCACAAGCCATGCTTATTACAAAACAATACAATCCAATGCACCTCCAATACAATGATACTCATATGTATTTATACTTTCTAATGAGTATTCCTAGGCATCTATGCCAACTACCCCTTATTATTATATTATTTCATTTTAATTACATTGTGGGTCCATTCCAGTATTATGGCCACATCACAGTCATTACCCCCTTGGGTACCTCCCTATGTACCCTGTATTATCCTCCATAGGTACATTATACATAAAATTCTATTGAATCAATTACCATTACTTTTTATTCGATCCATTCTACCAAAGTATAGGGATGGATATGTGACATTTATTAATTGATCTTATGATAAGGGGAAAGTTTTTAACCTTTATCGCTCTGACAATTTTACTAATTCTAATTAATTTAAAAATGAGAAATAAAAAAATAAAAGTTATTAATAAAATTATGAAAATATTGAAGTTGTCCACTTAGACGAGATAAACATGTAGAGAAGGTTGTCCTTGATAGAACATTAACTCTTAATCAATTTGGGGAATATAATAGAAGAACATACATGATATAACATTACATCTTGCCCACCAAAGGGTATTTCAAACCAACTGATGATTTCATATCATGACGTTACGATGACTAAAGACCCAAATATCCCGAGGCCACTTGGGCCTTATCAGATTTTTATTTACATTTATTTGGTTTATACCTTTTTAAAAACTATTAATATATATTTCTTTTTCCATCAATGAACGAAAAGTTAATTTAATTTTTTTAATATAAAATTTGAAATCATTAAAAAATAATTATTTTGCAATTGTAATTTTCTATGAATCTTTTTGGACAAAGACTTTGGAAATTGAAAAACACAGTGTCAACATATTAATGTAATTGAAATCATTACACTTGCAATAGTGTTGGGGTCCTATCTTACCTTGGTAGAGGGAAAGCAGGAGAGGAAGATAAAAGGAAGATGGGGAAAAGCCTCTATTTTTTTTTTTGGCGGTTTTTTGCGTTAGCTTTTGGCGGTGTTTCGGCTAATGGTTTTCTAATTCTAGTTAACGAATTAGGGTTGTTGACTAATTCGGGTCAATGAATTAGGGGTTTGGATGTCACGAGATCATATATGTATATTGTATTGTAAACAATGGAGAAGATGATGAATAAAATATTAGACGTGTGACTCTAAACATGTTGTTGGTTTTCTTGGTTTGGGTTTCGACGATAAAAATATCTGTATAATATGTGTGTGTGGCATTGTATATTTTATGTTTTATAAAGAATCAATTTGCATTAACTAATTGTACAAGGTTAAAATATAAATTTGGTATCAAAGTTGTTATTAGCTTCAGGGGGACACCTTTATGGCTAAGGGTTTGGCTCGGGTCTATGATAAACCTTGTTGTAGTGGGAGATTTGCAGTATTGATTCTTAGGTGAAAAGAAATATCGAGAAGTAAAAAATAGAGGTCAATAAATTTAATGGGAAACGTTTTGAGTTATGGAAGCTCAAGATGGAAGATCTGTTGGTGGACAAAGATCAATGGATCGTTGTGGATCTAAGTATTGCACCTATAGGAACGTCAACGGAAGACTGAAAAAAGTTGGATCGAAAGGTGAAGAGCACAATCCGATTGTGTCTCTCAGAGTCAATATTACTGAATGTGTTAGGGGAAGCTACAACCAAGGAATTATGGGATAAGTTAGGGGATTTGTATCAGTCAAAGTCCCTCGTAAAAAAATTGTTCTTGCGGAAGAAGCTGTACAATTTGAGTATGAAAGATGGAGACTCGGTGATAGAGAATCTGAACTGGTAAGCCAACTATTATATATTGATATTAAGATTTATGATGAAGATAAGTGTATCAGTTTATTTTTCTCTTTACAAGACTTGTGGGATAGTCTAGTTGTGTTCATATGTAGTAATACAACTACTTTAAGTTTCGATGATGTGGTCTCATCCTTTTTGTTGGAGGAGATGAGACAAAAGAACATGGAAGGACAGAGCACATATGCATTATTTGCAAGAGGATTCTCCCAAAAAAGAAATATATCTAAGCCCTCAAGTGGGAGATATAAATCTAAGGGAAGATCTAAATCTCCCAGAAAATTTGTAAAGGTATGTTGGAGATGTGGAAAAGAAGGGCACTACAAGAAGCAATGTAGATCCAAAAGTGTTGAGAGAGGGAAGGGAATTGAAGATGCTTATTCTACAAAAGCAAAAACCTCCTCAGAAGAAGGAGGGGATGTGTACTTTGATTCTTAAAGAACACATGTAGATCATGAGGCATGGAAGGTTGACTTAGGTGCATCCTTTCATATGACTCCGCACATGGAGTGGTTTTATGAATATGAAAGGTATGATGGAGGTGATGTTTTCCTAGGTGATTAATCGACAACCAAAATCATAGGACAAGGAAAATTCAAGTTGAAGCTCATGGAGGGAAGGATTACAACACTCTCCGATGTTCTACACATCTCAGGATTGGCTAGAAATTTGATTTCTATAAGCAAAATGGATGATGCAGGGGTAAAAACAATGTTTGAGAAAGAAATATGTAGGATGGTTCAAGGAGAAATGGTCTTGTTGAAGGGAGTTCAGACTATAAATTTGTATAAATTGTAGGGAAGAACTATTAGTGATGGGTGCAATAGTTCCATTATTCCTAAGATTGGATCCAAAGAATAAAAAATCCTACACTCTCTGGAGAAAAGAATATTTTGTGGCATCAAAGACTGTGGCATATCAGAGAGAAGGGCCTTCAACTACTACACGGTAAAGGTATGCATGAAGGAATGCCTAATTTCTCTGTTTATTTTGATTTCTGTGAACATCATGTATATGGGAAGCAGAATCGGGTAAGATTCCCCTCTGGTGCAATGAGGACAGAAGGAATTTTACAGTTGGTGCACAATGATGTGTTTGAACCAGTGTTGGTTCCATCACTGGGAAAGTCTAAGTACTATGTCTAATTTATAGATGACTTCTCGAGGAATAATTGGATTTATTTCCTTGGGAAGAAATCTGAAGTCTTTGACAAGTTTAAAGAGTTTAAGGCTCTTGTGGAGAATCAAACATAGAAGAGAATTAAGGGGCTAAGAACAAATAATGGTGGAGAATTTTTCGGGAATGAATTCAAAGAATTCTGTAAGAACTGCGGTACAACAAGGCAAAAGACTACTCCATATACACCTATTGAACCCCATACATTTCTTTTCTTTCACTCTTCCATACTTAATATTTTTTTTATGATCTCACAAGAATTTTGTGTCATACAATACACACTTCTCTTTTATGTGGCCTACATATTGTATCATACTTAGTCACTTTCCTATATCTTGGCAAGTTCACGGGTGGCAGACTCATAGATCCATATTTTATTCTTTCAGAAGCCGACTGCTAACACATATTTTCTTTTTCCTTTATTGCAGACTCACAGTCTCATTTAAATATTTCTTCTATCTCCGACTCCTCGCCATGAGGTGTCCTATTTCTTTCACACTTCTCGATTTATATTTAATACTGATTCTATGGACTCAACTGCTAAATTGAATTTCTAAAAGACCGTTATTAAATGACATATCTCGAGGCAATTACATTTAATTCTTATTAATTCATCCATTGAAAATAGAACTTAAGTATTATTATCAAATAAGATATTATCATTGTTCTAAGAAGCATTACAAGGAAGTTCATCAACCCGGTGAAGATGCTCGAGAGAAAACAACAATTTTTCAAAGATAATTTGAATCTTTTTGCCAAACAAGACCATAATTATCATCGGTCAAGGTCCTATTGGTATTATGCAACATTGCCAAACAAAGACAGTGATAAAATTTGGACATTAGGAATGGCTTGTGCTGGTTGTGTTCCTGAAGTTTTCAATTGTAAAGAAGTAGTCACTTGGTGCATAGACACATTTTTTCAGAATAGAAGGACAATTCCATTATAGAATGGTTCCCTGTTTCATTGGCACCATCAGTCTTCAAAAAATTGTTGAAATTACCAAAGCCGAATCTCACTTATAAAGGAGACAAATCCAAAAATTTTCATAAGGGAAGAAATAATGGAATAGAGCTCCTACAACAATATTTGCAAGACCCAATAAAAATGCCACAATATTTATCTGGGATTCAGGTGAGTTCTTTGAAAGACCCTTATCGAGAAATTGCTTGGATTTTTACTAGAATCACTAGTCAAGATTCTACTCTGACTATTCCTCGGTTGGCTCTATATATTCTACATTTGTCAATCCATGAAAATGTTGTCACACACCCGACCCCCTAAGCATCCTTTTAAGGGATGGGATATAAAATTTCCACTTTCCTAAAACCTCTATGAGTTCCTTGAATAAGAGCACCATTTCCTTCTATTGCCCGAAATATTTCCAACGGCTATAAACTCGTCCTAAACCGAGTTCTGAGTTGAAAGTTATGGCTCCCTGAACTTCTCAAGGTATTGTTGGTCAAAGGCCACATGGCGACCACGTGGATCCCCCTCATTTGTACCATCCTACATGGCATCGAAACAACCTTGGTTGTGTCCTCTAGCAATGACATGACCACTGGAGGGGCAGTTGCAGGGGAATATATCCTGGGCCTTCGTGGGTAACAGGCCTACAACCCCCATGATATTCTTGTGCAAGTTTACAAACTTCATTGGAGTTCCAAAGTCCTAAGGACTCTTTCCACTCCTGAACATATGGTAGATATTCTATCCACCCTTGGATCTGACAGATAAGATTTATCTTGTTAGAAAAACAGGATCGTGGAGCAATAAAATAAAAACAAATGCAGAAATAAAACACATAAGATACATGCCCAAAGGGGTTGGATCCAATGGTGGAAATCAAGGAGTTTTTCATCACTGGGAAAGGTTCAATTCCCACGAGGGTTTTACCTGGAGCCATGGGGGCACCTTGAGGTAGTGGTAAAACGCGTGGTTGCACATAGAGATACTATATTAAATGGTATTGTGACCCGTGCACATATAAGTGGATCAAATCCCACCCCCATGTCCTTCAAATTTTTAAGGCCCAAAGGGGTTGGATCCAATGGTGGAAAGCGACGTGTTTTTCACCATTGAGCAAGGTTCAATTCCCGTGAGGGATTTACCTAGAGCCATGGGGGCACCTTGAGGTAGTGGTCGAACATGTGGTTGCACCCAAAGATACTATATTAAATGGTATCATGCCCCGTGCACACATAAGTGGATCAAAACCCAACCCCCTGTGCTTCAAGTTTTTTGAAGCCCACAGGGGTGTAGACCGACCGAAAAGTGTTGTGTAAGTGGAAGAAAATATGTAAAGGAGGTCTCAAGTTCGATTCTCACCTTGATTTACCAGTGCCCCATGCTTGTGGGCTATGTGGACGTACTTGGAGGTTATAGTGGTAGCAAACGAGAATCGACCCTGTGTCAAGTGAGTACGAGAACAACCCAAGTTTCCGATTCTGCTAGTACAAAAAAAAAACATAGAAGATACAAAACACAATAGAGACACATATATATGTGGTTCACCCAGTGTGGGCTATGTCCACCAGAGAAATTTCCAGGTCCTTCCTTTTTATTATCCAACAAATGAAGGGATACAACCTACAACACACCCACTGTAACTTCCTCTTCTTTCTCTCACATTCTCCCTCTCAGAATACAATATTCACAATGATGCATAGTTGCAATACATTTCCCTCATAAAAGAGGGTTGCCTTCTAGGGAAAAAAACCCTAACATAACTTCTATTGTCAGATCTGCGACCTTATAATGAACGGTCTATATTTACTATGAAATTACAATATACATTTACAAGGTAATTTTTCCTTTGGGGGCTTCGCCCCCCAACCCCCACAAGGGGGGCAAGCCCCCCCTGCATGGAGGGGTGTACAATATTTCAGGGTGTATAGTCTTCATGGGGTATAAACATGGCTGAAAACAAAGACCTATGAAAAAAGAAGATAATCATGCTCCATAAACAACAATCTCCCACTTGGAGACTGATCACAAGAACTCCATTGTTGCTGTACTTGCTGGACTATACTCCACCTTGGACCTGACAAATTTCTCATCTTGACCTTCATTCTTGAAGACCAACTGAAACTAAGTAGGAACTCAATTTCTCCTTGGTTATTCCCTTTGTTAACATGTCTGCAGGATTCTATCTAGTGTGTATCTTTTCCAACTTCAAATGTCCATCTTCCAAGATGGATCGTATGAAATGGTACCTAAGTTGTATATGCTTAATATTCGAATGGAAGGATGAGTTATTTGCAAGATGAATGACACTCTCGTTGTCATATTACAACCTACTATTCTCTTACTTCTTTCCCAATTCCTCCATAAACCTCTATAACCAAATAATCTCTTTACTAGCCTATGTAGCATCAACATACTCTGCCTCTGTTGTTGAAAGTGCAACAACCTTTTGCAATTTCGAAATCCAACTTACTGTTGTTCCACCTATAGTAAAAGCATACCCTGTGGTGCTCCTCCTTCTATCTTTATCACATGCCATATCTGAATCAACATATCCCTGTAGAACTGTGTCTGAACCCCTGTAGAACTGTGTCTGAACCTCCAAAACATAATGCATGAGTAGAAGTGCCTTTCAAATACATGAGAATCCACTTTACTGCCTCCCAATGTTCTTTACCTGGATTGTTCATATACCTACTCACAAATCCCACTGCATGTGCAATATCCGGTCTTGTGCAAACCATCGCATACATCAAGTTGCCAACTGTTGATGAATAAGGGACCTTGGACATGTATTTTATCTCCTCCTATGTATTGGGACACATTTCCTTAGTTAATTTGAAATGGATCGCTAAAGGTGTACTAATTGGTTTTTCATTCCACATTATAAACCTCTCCAACACCTTCTCTATGTACTCACCCTGAGACAATGTCAATTTGCGATTTTTCCTATCTCTTATTATTCTCATACCAAGGATTTTCGTTGAAACACCCAAATCCTTCTTCCAAATGAATTAGCTAATTTCTTCTTGAGCACATTTATATCCTGCATATTAGACCCCGCAACAAGCATGTCATCTACATACAATACTGAGATAATATAAATTCCATTTTCTAGCTTTTTAAAATAAACACAGTGATCAAAATGTCATGTACTATAACCTTGTTCCATCATAAACCTGTCAAACTTCAAATACCACTGCCTTGGATCTTGCTTTAGGCCATACAAGCTCTTCTTCAACTTGCATACCAAATTTTTCTTCCCTTTGACCTCATACCCTTGTGGCCGCTACGTATAAATCTCTTCCTCCAAATCCCCATGGAGAAAAGTTGTTTTTACATCTAACTTGTCAAGATGTAAATCTTCTATTGCCACAAGACTTAATATAGTCATAATTGAAGTCACTTTAACAACATGAGAAAATATTTAATCAAAGTCAATACCTTTCTTTTTTGCAAACCCCTTTACAACAAGTCTAGCCTTGTAGTGCTTTTTGCATCCATCTTCTTCCTTCAACTTGTAAACCCATTTATTCTGCAATGCTCTTTTTCCTGTAGGAAACTGAGCCAAATCCAAAGTTTAGTTATTTACCAGGGAATCCATTTCCTCTTTCATGCCTTGCTCCCACTTGTTTTTAGTGTCTACCTGCATTGCCTCTTCATAACATTCTGGTTCACCAGAATCAATCAACAATAAATAATACAATGAAGGAGAGTATCATTCAGGGGGTCTACTTAACCTGGTAGATCTTCTAACAACACTTGCAGGAGTTTGAGGTACCAGTTGCTCCTGTTGTTGTACATTTTGATTTTCTGGTACCTTTGGAATTTCTTTTTCAGTGATCTCATCAAGCACTGCGTATTCTGGTTTTTCTTTTTCCTGTTTCTTTCCCTACAACTGATATTTGTACATGACCTTCTCATTGAATATGACATCTCTAATCCTAATGATTTTGTGATTTTCATAATCCCATAAGCGATAACCAAAATCATTAACACCGTATCCAATAAAGGTACACTTCTTGGATTTTTCCTCAAGATTTGTTCTATATTATTTATCAATATGGACAAATGCTTCACAACTGAAAGTCTTCAAAAAAGAATAGTTTACCTTTTTACTTGTCCATGCCTCCTCTGTAATTCCACCATCCAAAGAGATTGAAGGTCCTCTATTTATTAAGTAAACAACATTATCTACAACATCTTTCCAGAACTGTAAGGGCAAACCAACATGCAATCTCCTACTCCTTGCACACTCCATGATTGTCATGTTCATCCTTTCTGACACACCATTTTCTTGTGGTGTTCTTGGAACTGTCTTCTCTCTATGAATCCCATGGTATGAACAATAATCATCAAACTCCCTGTTGCAATGTTCACCTCCATTGTCTGATCTGAGAAACTTCAACCATTTTCCTATCTCATTCTCAACCAAATCTTTCCATTTCTTAAAAGTATAAAAAACAACAAATGTTTGTCAAATGCAATAAACCTAAGTATTTCTAGTTGCATCATCAATAAAAGTAACATAATAATGAGAGCCACTAAGAGATGATACTTGAGATGGTCCCCATACATCTGTATGCACAATCTCTAACATTTCACTCTTCTTTTCTTTTTCAACTCTGAGAAATCTGACTCTCTTCTGTTTTCCATAAACAAAATGCTCACAGAAATCCAAATCAATTTGTTTAAGATATGGAAACAAATTTATTTTGTGAAGTATCTGCATCCCCTTCTCACTCATGTGTCCAAGCCTATGATGCCACAATGTTGTATCCACTCTTGTAGAAGCTAAAGATATAGAAGAGTCAATATTACCAGTACATAAATACAATGTACCTACATTCTCCCCTTTTTCTATCACCAGTGATCCTTGGGTGACCTTCCATGCCTTATATGCAAATATAGATATGAAACCTTCACTTTCCAACTGCCCTGTTGAAATTAGATTTTGTCTTATATCTAGAACATGTGTTACCTCTTTCAACAACCATTGTTTTCCATTCCTTTACTTTATTTTAACCTTTCCCATTCCAACAATTTTGCATGGTGCATCATCACCCAAATGAACCTATCCAAAATCACCTTGAAAATAATCTAGAAAATATTTCCTATGGGGTGTGGCATGAAAAGAAGCCCCTGAATCTACTACCCAAGAATCATAAATATTATCTACAGGAAGAATCAAAGAATCTTGTAACACATCACCTGTTACAATTGCTTCCTGATTTTTCTCATGTTGTCCATCTCTTTGTTTCTTTGGAGCTCTGTAGTCTTTCTTCAAATGTTTTTTCTTCCCACAATTCCAACACTCTATCTTTCCCAGTTTGGATTTGGATCTTCCCTTCCTATAATTCCCTTGGTTCCCTAATCCCTTTCCTCTATTCTTTTTTCTTCCCCTGTTCTCCATGTTTAATGAATTACCTGATGTCTCACATGTGATTTTCCATTGCATTTCCTCGCTAAGGATAACACCAACAACATCATCAAACTTTAAAGTGTTTGAACCAAAGACAGAGTTACTTACATCCATGACCAAGCCGTTCCAACTTTATAGCAATGAGCACAAGATTAGAAGAGCCCTGACCTCATCATCAAAGTCCACTTTTATAGAACTTAGCTGATTAGTAACCGTATTAAATTCATTTAAATGATCTGCAATAGACCCACCTTCTCACATATTCATATTAAATAATCTCTTCATTATAAATACCTTATTGGACACTGAGGTTTTTTCATACAGTTTAGCCAATGCGTCTATCAAATCCTTCATTGTCTTTTCTTTCGAAATATTGAAAGCCACTGACGCTACCAGGCTCAACTGCATCGTTCCTAATGCCTTTCTATCAAGAACCTCCCATTATTCATCCTTCATGGTCATTGAATTCTTTTCTATTCCAACCAATGGTCGGAATTGATCCTTTTGATATAAATAATATTTTATATGCATCTTCCATAATTGGTAGTTTTGGCCGTTAAATTTCTCGACCCTAAACTTTCCATCTTCTGCCATTTCTCCCACTTTAATCAGGAACCCTCTTTTCCCACGAGTTTCCTTTCACTCTAATACCAATGGTTAGAAAAACAAGATCGTGGAGCAATAAAATAAAAACAAATGCGGAAATAAAACACAAAAGATACACAATACAATAGAGACACATATATATGTGGTTCACCCAATGTGGGCTACGTCCACCAGAGAAATTGTCAGGTCCTTCCTTTTTATTATCCAACAAATGAAGGGATACAACCTATAGCACACCCATTGTAACTTCCTCTTCTTTCTCTCACAGTCTCTTCTCTCATAATACAATATTCACAATGATTCATAGCTGCAATACATTTCCCTCATAAAAGAGGGTTGCCTTCTAGGGAAAAAAACCCTAACATAACTTCTACTGTCAGATCTACGACCTTATAATGAACGGTGCATATTTACTATGAAATTAAAATATACATTTACAAGGAAAATTTTCCTTCAGGGGCTTTTCCCTCGAACCCCTGCAGGAGGGGCAAGCCCCCTTTGTAACCCCCCCATGTGGAGGGGTGTATATTATTCTTGGGTGTACAGTCTTCATGGGGTATAAAAATGGCTGAAAACAAAGACCTATGAAATAGGAATATAATCAGGCTCTACAACCAACATATCTGTGCTTGAAACGTATCTTAAACTTGAAAATGGGGAAAGGGGTCCCAAACTTGATTTGCGACCAATCCCATGATGCCACATAATCATGGCGTATGCGCCATGTCCAACCGATATTGGACACCACACACAGGAACTTCGACACTTTGGCGCTTCGGTGTTTCACGCACCATCCTATATCTTCGCATCTCCTGGAGTTCTAAAGTTCTAGAACTCCTGCCACGTACTCCATACTTTGACGCATCGGTGTTTGTCTTGTGCACTAACATGTTGAATCTTTTGGAGCCCTGAAGTCCCGAAATTTCGAAGTTCCGAACTCCCAAAGTAAGAATTCGTCGAAGTAATTACATTGTCCTTCCATTAGTTGATCGTACAGTTGGGAAGGGCCCCCAACAGATCCTTAGATCAACGACTCGCTACGTCTCTGAATTCCTCCCCTGGATCTAATGGTTGGTTGGATTTTTCCACTTCAGGATTTCATGACCTCATGTCCCTTACAGGTCTTAGCCCATTGATTTCCTGAAGGGTTACCTACCGAAAATATCATAAAGGGGATAGGATTGCCTACTATTGATCAACATTATCGCTTATCCTATCCTTCCACTAAGCTTGATCTAATGGTTGAGAGAGATCCCAAAGGATCCTTAGATCTATGGCTCGCATTACTTCGTGACTTCAACATTCAGGAGTTTTGGTTGTTTAATGCCTTTTCACTCCCGGAGTGAGTCAACACTGAATTTCACCATAACGTATATCCAATGGCCAGGAAAGATACCTAAGATCCTTATATCTACAGCTCACGTTACTTCACGACTGGAAAGTTGGTTAGAGTTTAACGACAAGACAAATCCCACAATAATGGGTAAGAGACCGCTAGTTGCCGGTCAAACTATCAGGTTACTGTTACGACAGGTTACCTTCGACAAGACTGGAATGTTGTGAGGTTTCAACATCCCGGAGCTCCAGACCTAATCTGGGTGGATATCGGTGGCCACCCACCTATTCCACTGGCTCGAAAAACAGTTTTCCACCTTGGCAGTTTTTCGATAGTTTTTTGGGTTTCAAACTTCCAGATCCGTTTTGAGGCCCTAAATGACATTTTTTGGGGATTTGGGGCCTATGTGACTAACGAGCGCAGGGACTTAGGCTAGTAAAAAATTGTTCTTTGCAGTTAGACCTTTCCAACGAGATATCGTGTGCCTAAAACAAAGATCATATGCAAAAGCTATGACCTCGAGAAGTTAATGTACTAACTTACCCAAACGGGGCCCACATGACTTTTGGCTTTTCATCTCCTAGGGTTAGGTTTTTGGATGTCAAGGGTTTTTGACATTCTTGTTTATTGTAAAAATTCTTCCAGAGCCTCATTGTAATAGTCTTCTGGCGAATGAGCGCAGTTGTCACATCTCTTCTCAGAGATAAGCCACCACCATTCCAACAAGCTTGTTTTCCGCTGTATTTTACAGTTTCAGCTTATTTCCTTATTGAATAGAAAATTGGTTTTACTGTATCTCTATTATTCTATGTTAAGCATATTTTAATAATCTGTATTCATTAAGTTCTACTTATAAAATCCAGATCAATTGTATCAGAGCGGTCTGCTCTTTGTCTTCTTAATGCATGTCCCCAACGAGGTGAGGGTACAAAGAATTGGATCTTGAGCTTGTTTCTCTTGAGGACAAAATCTCTTGCACGCCCAAGCGACCTCTCATGGCAGGAGAAAATAAAGATGACTAGACATGAGATCCTTTCAAAATGTTGCTTGAGGAAGCCCTCACGCAATAGAGGAACGAGATGATGGATAGTTTTGCACAAATCCTTCGGCGGCTACCAATATGAGACACATCTTTCTCGAGTGGAGGTGCCACCCCCTTCAAGGTACAAATCAATTTTGATATTCCTATATTTGAAGGTTAGATAGACGCATATGCTGTAGACAACTGGTGGAATCTACTAGAAGGGTATTTTTCCATCCATAACTTTTCGAATAGAGAAAATATTACTTTTGCGCTCCTTAAAGTCGTTCCCCATGTCAAAGATTGGTGGGAAAATTTCTGTGAGCAAAAGGAAACTGAGGAACCCTCATTATTTATAGTCACGACCACCTAGGAATCCTTCAGGGATTCTATTAAGGAACAATATTACCCTGTCGGAAGTTATGATGACTTGTATACCAAATGGACCACATTGCGGCAAGAAAGAGACCAAACAGTGCCTGAGTTCACAAATATATTCCATACCTTGCGCACCAAGCCAAGTATCAAAGATTCAGAGTGACATATGGTGCTCAAGTGTCATAGTTCTTTGCATAGATACATCTAGACCAAAATGGAATTTATGGACATCTCATCCTTGGGTGCGACTCATCGAAATGTCATCAAAATCGAGCATAAGCTCAAACTAAAGACACATCAATTTGGGCTTGGGAATCCCTCACAGCAAAAGCCAGGAAAGGGCGGCCCCAACCCATAGAACAAAGGACAGAGAAAATATGAATAGTATCAGGAAACTAGGCCAGGCCGCAAACAAAGAAGGACACCGAAAAGACAAAGAAAGATACCAGAAAGTGGTGCGACTTCCATAAGAGCCCTTGGCATAACATTGCTGATTACCGCTCAAAGTAGTCACTGGTGGCTGAAGTGAAAGCCTCTAAATCAAATGCATGTTTTGACTATGAGTCAGAACCAAAAAGGGGAAGACGGATCATTGATGCAGAACCCAGTATCACCGTTGCTACCACCAAGCTCTATCCTTGTGAACTAGATGAGCTAGAAGAAGGCGAGCGCCTCTTCCATTCACAGATGTGGGTAAAAGGAACCCCATTGCACTTCATCGTTGATAGAGGTAGCCAAAAGAACCTCATCTTAGCAGAGGTCGTCAAGTGACTGGCCCTGTCGAAAACACCGCACCCACAAACCTACAACATTGGATGGCTCCGCCAAGGAAGAGATCTCTGTGTCAACCAATAGTGTCGATTGTCATACGAAATCAAGCCCTTCAAAGATAAGGTATTGTGTGATGTTTCTCCTCTCGAAGTTTGTAATGTGCTTTTGGGCCAACCTTATTTATGGAAACATCATGTTGTGTATGAGTCTAGGCCTCGTAGTGTTATTATTACTTTGAACAGGAAATTGTACAGGATACCTGAGGCAGTCCCTCCTAGAGTTATTTCCTTGATCTCTGCCAAGAAATGCAGGAAGGTCATCTCTCAGACTGGGAAATTTGTTTTCTTCGTGATTCACTCTCAGAGTGAGTTAAAGATCTCAGCCACATCCAGGGCCTCTGCGACCAATCTCTCCACACAACAAAAACAAGTGGATAAGGTCATGGAAGAATACTCAGATGTCTTCTCCTCTCCTACTGGGGGTACCTCTGCACTACCAGGTCAAGCATCCCATCGATATTACCCCAGGCACACCGCTACCCAATGGGCCAGTTTACTGCTGCTCTCTATAATAAAATGAGGAGATCAAGAGGTAGATCCAAGAATTTCTCCACAATGGGCACATCCGTCCCAACTTATCACCTTGTGGGAGCCCAATTGTGCTAGTGTAGAAGAAATATGGGACCTGGTGACTCTGCATTGATTACTAGTCCCTTAATAAAATCACAGTCCGAAATTGGTACCTGATTCCTTGAATCGACGACCTCCTTGATCAGCTCACAGGGGCCAAATACTTCAGTATGATTGATCTGAAGTCTGGCTACCACCAGGTCCCAATAGAATAGATAGATGTATGGAAGACCACCTTTAAGTCAAAAGAAGGTCTTTTTGAATGGTTGGTCATGCCCTTTGGTTTGAAAAATGCTCCAACAACTTTTATGAGGATGATGGATGATATCCTACGACCTTTCACCAATACTTTTGTAGTGGTGTATCTGGATGACATTCTCATCTACAACAAGACTTGGGTGGAACACTTGCAGTATATTCAATAGGTTCTACACACCCTGCGACAACACAAACTATATGAAAATTTGGAAAAATGCTCCTTTGGCATGGACATGGTCCATTACTTAGGCTACATTGTTGATCAACATAGTGTGCATGTGGATCCAACCAAGTTCTAGGTCATTGATGACTGGCCAACCCCAACCACACTTACTGAACTTCAGAGCTTCTTGGGCCTCACCAATTTATATCGCATGTTCGTGTTGGGATTCTCTCATATCGCATGGGCCCTCAGCTAAGTAACCAGGGGTGGCGGTAAGGAAAAATTTGTGTGGGGCATGTCCCAACAACAAGCCTTCAATGAATTGAAGAAGAGTTTGTGCTCATCCCCAATAATTTCATTACCAGACCTACAACATCCCTTTGAGATCGAGAAAAATGCTTCAGACTATGTGGTGGGAACTGTTCTCACTCAACATGACCACCTTATATAGTGAGACACTATCAGATGTTGTCTGTAAGTACCCTACTTATGAAAAATAAATGTACTCCATTGTGCAAGCCTGCCGCCAGTGGAGACATTACATTCTTGGGAAGGATACAATCATACACACTAATCACAAGCCACTATAGTTCATGCAAACCCAAGGCAAATTACAGAATGAACGCCATCATAAGTGGTCCACATACTTACAATATTTTCACGTTAACATCAAGTATAAAACAACAAGTACCAACTGAGTTGCTGATTTCCTTAGCTGACCTCCAGTCATGAAACTCACCATGATGCTAGACTCTTGTGACCACAAGACCTTCGGATGGCCCCACCTCTATGAGACAAACCCTGACTTCTCCACCACCTACCAAATGTTGGGCGCCAACTCAATGGCCATTAATTTCCTTATTTAGGATGGGCTGTTATGCCGTCTGGGCCATCTCTGCGTTCTGTCAAGCGAGCGTACGAAGATGATTTGGGAAGCTCACTACAGTCAGGTGGCAGGACACTTTGGTGTCGAAATGACAGTGGAAGTGTTGCAGAAACATTTCTACTGGCCGAAACTTCGACATGATGTTGACAAGTATATCAGGTCTTGCACCGCCTGCGCTATTGCCAAACCGACCACTAAGAAACAGGGCCTGTGCACCCTGTTGGAAATATGGCTATAGCAGAGATGACGCAGATGGTCAAGGTTGTCATTGATGGCAATCGATTGTTTATGGAGCACGCACAAGTGCTGAAACACAAATGATGGAACGCAGATGCTGAAACACAAAAGACGCAGTCTGTTAAGGTTGTCATTGATGGAAATCGGTTGGTTATGGAGCACTCAATGGCTATGGAGCAGTCGAGGTTGTCAACACGCACAAGAGATGCTGGAACACAAATGCTGGAACACATATGCTGAAACGTAAATGCTGAAACACAAATGCTAGAACACAGATGCTGAAACGTAAATGCTGAAACACAAATGCTGGAACACAGATGCTGAAACGTAAATGCTGAAACACAAATGCTGGAACACAGATGCTGAAACACAGAAGAAGGAACGCAAATGATGGCACATAGACGCTGAAACACAGTGCTGAAACAGAGCTGGAACACAGAAGTAGGAACGCAAATGCTGGCACATAGATGCTGAAACACAGTGCTGAAACAGAGATGGAACACAGAAGATGGAACGCAAATGCTGGAACACAGCGTTGCATGATGTGGCATGCGTAGAGAAGGCATGCAAAGAGCCAGTTCAGAAA
>ML793084.1:37225-83959 GCA_009831015.1 Picea engelmannii
ATTTCCTAACTACAAATGCATACTAATGCATACTAAAGAAACACACTAAGAAACACACTTTTACCAAACGACACATTAGACCAAGTAGATCTTAACTAACTCCTAAGTGTCTAAATATCCTAACACCAATGTATGGTATTTTATGTAGTTCATCCAATATGAACCTCTTCAAGTCGTCACAATCTGGAATATACAACCTACATTTGTAAGTTAGCAGACCATCATTCAACAATTGATAGCCCTCATACTTCATCCATGTGGGTTCTTGATCTAAGTATGATTTCATAGTTTTGAAAAACTCATCCGCTGTTTGTGCACTTTTTACTCTCTCCTTGATTTCTGGTTCATAGGTCCTTACAACTGCTAGGTGAATCACTTTCATACTTCTACTAAGGGCATCAACCATCCTATTTTCCTTTCCCTTAATATGTTTGATTTTGAAATCAAATTCACTAAGGAGGGCCATCCACATAGCTTGTCTAGTATTGAGTTTGGGCTGGTCAAATGAGTATCTCAACCCACAATGGTTGGTCATAAGTACAAATATTTGGCCTAGGAGGTAATGCCTCCACATTTTTAAAGCACGAACCATGGAAGCCAATTATAGGTCATGTTTCACATAATTGATTTCATGTGCATTCAGTTTTCTGGATTCATAATAGATTACATGCCCTTCTTGCATGAGGATTCCTCCAAGTCCTCTTTACTGACATATGTACATACCAGGAATTCCTTGTTTGGGTCTGCAATTTTCAACACTGGTTCATTAGTTAAAAGGTTTTTTAATTGGTGAAAAATCTACTCACATTCCGTGGTCCAAACAAATTTAACACCCTTTTTCTGTAGGGAGGTGATTGGGCAACCAATTTTGGAAAACCCCTTTATGAACCTTCTATAGTATCCTGATAGACCCATAAAGGATCTGATATCAGAGGCATCCTTTGGTGTAGGCCAATCCATGATGGATTTTATTTTGTCAGGGTCAACAACCACTCCTTCCTCAATGATGACATATCCTAAGTAATGGACCTTCTTTTGAAAAAAGTCACACTTACTAAACTTTTCATAGAGCTTGTTCTCTCTTAGCACTTGAAGCACTGAATTGAGGTGCTCTTCATGCTATTCTCTGCTCTTATAATAGATCAAAATGTCATCTATGAATACCAACACAAATATGTCCAAGAATTTGTTGCGTACATTATTCATTAGGCACATAAAGGTGGTTGGTGCATTAGTAAGCCCAAATGGAACCACTGCAAATTCATAGAGCCCATATCTTGTCCTAAAGGCTATTTTATGGATGTCTTCATCCTTAATTTAGACTTGATGGTACACTGATCTTAAATCAATCTTAGAAAATATTGTAGCACCCCTCGGTTGGTCAAACATGTCATCAATTCTCGACAAGGGATACTTATTCTTAATGGTCATCTTGTTGAATTATCAGTAGTCTATGCACAATCAGAGTGTGCCATCCTTCTTTTTACAAACAAGGATGGTGCTCCCAAAGGGGAGACACTAGGATGGATGTAACTCTTTTCCAACATCTCCTTCAGTTGTAGCTTGAGATAAACTAGCTCTGGTGTACTCATTCTATAGGGTTCTCTAGACATTGACACTAGTCTAGGTATAAGTTCTATTGAGAAGTCAATATTTCTTCTTGGAGGTAGACCTAGTAACTCTTCTGGAAACACATCTTTGTTTTCTCTTAATATAGGATTTAGTCCTCTAGGATTGGTTTATTTTCCTCAACAAATTTCAACACTTGTATTGCATACAAAGGACATCCTTTTCTGTAAGACTTCTTCACTTTAATGGTTGATATTTGTCTCACCAAGACTGGATTTTGAATTCTCTGTAGAGTTATTTTCTCTCTGTCCTCGCTTTCACATTCTAACACTTTATGGTAACAATACAATTTGGCTTTATGGGCATCCAATCAATCCATACCAAGCAGTATGTCATAAGATCCTAAAGGAAGTATATTTAGAGTTGCTTGGGTGGACAACCCACTCATAATGAATTGTCCTGCTGGTAAGACCTCTGTTAATTTTCTTTTTGTCCTAGTGGCTAGCTGTACCAACCATGATTTAGTATGTTTTAGTAGTTGTAAATCATATTTCTCCACAGTTTGAGGGGAAACATAACTTAGGTTAGAACCAAGGTCAATCAAAACAGAAACAATATGGTTGGCAATCATACCTTCCATCTCCACTACTGAAGCTTGGTGATCAGCTTGTTGATTATCCAGGGCTGCATAAATTTGTTGCCTTCTCCTAGCCACATCATTGACTATGGTAGTTTCATGGATGTTGTAGACACTCCTATTGTCTTGCTACCTATGGGGGAAGTCCCTCAACAAATATTCTTCTCTGCATCCCCAACATTTCAATGGTTCTCTCCTTTTATCGTCAGTCTTTCCTGGGACTGATCGAAAGGGTTTATTTCCACTTGACGATGGAAAATTTTGCTGATACACACTTTTAGTAGGGAGGCTCATATTATATCCTTTCCCATGGTTCCTAAACCTTTAAGGTTTAAATCCATTCTTCTTGAATCCCAATTTGATTTCCTTTTTCCAATCCTTATGAGGTTCCGCCCTGTGCTTGAATTGCTCATAGCAATGCCTTGCCTTCCTAATGGTCTCTTCTAGAGTCTTGGGTTCATCAAACTCAATTTTTTCTCGATAGGTTTGAGGAAGCCCGCTAATGAATAACTGTACCTTCTCATTTTCATCCTTGATATAAGGCACATACCTCAACAACTCAAGGAATTTGTTGACATATACATCAATGGTGAGCTGTCCAAGTTTGAGTTCATAGAACTCCTTAGTCGTTTCATCATAGTACCTTTCATATAGGTATTTTTTCTTAAAATACTTTTCAAATTGTTTCCATGACAACTCCTTCTCATGAATTCCTTTCACATTTCTAAGGTCCTCCCACCAGATGGAGGCCTTTCCATTCAAATGAAAGATGGCTATTCGGGCCTTTAAGTTCTCAAAGTATTCATGGACTCTGAAGTAATTCTTTAGGTCGAGTAGCCAAGCTTATGCTTCTTCCCCCTTCTTAATATCTCCATCGAAAGTGGGTGGTTTGGATTTCTTAAACTCTTAAGGGTCATGGATCCTAGAATGTTTCCTCGTCTTTCTTCTCCTCTGAGAATGTAAACTAGTCTCACTGCTAACCAATTTCTTGGAGTTTTCAATTCCTTCACTAGACGATTCTTCAGTTGAATTCTTGACGTTAGCATGCCTCTTGGCTCCATGTTGGGCCTTCTTTGAGGTGCTTCTTCTTATTTTGATATTTTTAGGGCCATGCTTTTGTATCTCAGGTGTACTTTGGGTTCTCTTAGTATTATTCCTGTCCACATTACTGGCCATCGATCCATGTTGCAGTTTCCTCTGTATGTCTGATAGGCTTTGCAACATGATTGCATTTATTTCAGTTTTCTTTTCTTGTTCTCTCACGAGTCTCTCATTGTATGCTTTGAATCTTTGTAATTTTGCCATAAGGCTTCTTACAGTTTCATCTAAATCTGGAGGGGTTTCCACCACTCTCCTCTCAACATAATCTTCTTCTCTATTGTGGGAGCTTTCCCCCCACCCATGCTATGTCACCATTATTTACGATGTATTTTTCCTTGCTGTCTACTGACTGTTTAAGTGTTGATAACAACATTTTCTGTTAGTCAGCTGTCCTCAAATTTTATGAACGACAGAAGTAAAATTAGCTTCATTATTCCACATAAAACAACAATATGCAGTTCAGATTCATAACATGTAAACAATGAAACGAATCGCTCTTTTCGATAGTAATGCTTAAATAATCTCTTATAGGTGGGTAGGGTAGAGTGCCCTGTCCCTTACATGTTTCCTATTAAGTTTGTTATGCTCTTTCTTGAGCCCAAACAGGCCAAGTGTTGTTGCTTGCTCTGATACCAATCTGTCACACTAAGAAACCTTTTAAGGGATGGGATATAAATTTTCCACTTTCCTACAACCTCTTTGAGTTCCTCAAATAAGGGAATCATTGCCTTCTATCTTCCAAAATCTTTCCAATGACTATAAATTCATCCAAAACTGAGTTTTGAGTCGAAAGTTATGGATTCTTGAACTTCTTGGGGTGTTAAGGTCAAAGGCCATGTGGCACCCACGTGGTTCCCCCTCATTCGTACCATCATACATGGAAATGACATGACCTTGGTCATGTCCTCTAGCGATGATGTGGCCACTGGAGGAGCAGTTGCAGGGGAATATCTCCCAGGCCTTCATGGGTAACAGGCCTTCGCCCCCCGCAATATTCTTGTGTAGGTTTAGAAACTTCCTCGAAGTTCCAAAGTTTGAAGGACCCTTTCCACTCCTGAATATATGGTGGAGATTCTATCCACCCTTGGATTTGATGACTAATATTTATCCGTGCTTGATACATAGCTTAAACTTGACAAGGGGGAAAGGGGTCCCACACTTAATTCACGACCAATTCCATGACGCCACATCATCATGGCACACATGCCCTATCCAATCAAGATTGGACACTACACACAAGAACTTCGACACTTCGAAGCTTCAATGTTTCACACACCATACTATATCCTCGCATCTCTTGGAGTCCTGTGGTTTCGAAGTTCTAGAATTCCCGCCACGTACTCTGACCTTCGGTGCTTTGACATTTGGCTTGTGCACCAACATCTTGAATCTCCTGAAGCCCCAAACTCTCAGAGTTTTGAAGTTTCAAACTCCCAAAGTAAGACTTCGCCGAAGTACTTACGTTTTCCTTCCACTAGTTGATTGAACGGTTGGGAAGGGCCCCCAACGAATCCTTATATCAACGACTCACTACGTCTTCAAATTCCTCCCCTCGATCTGACGGTTGGTGGGATTTCACCACTTTGGGATTTCACGACCTCACGTCCCTTACAGGTCTTAGCCCATTGAAGTCTTGAAGGGTTACCTATCGAAAAGATCACAAAGGGGATACAACTGCCTGTTGTCGGTCAACATTATCGCTTACCCTATCCTTCCACTAACCTTGATCTAATGGTTGAGAGAGATCCCGAAGGATCCTTAGATATACAACTCACATTACTTCATGACTTTGACATTTGAGAGTTCTGGAAGTTTAACGCCTTTTCACTCTTGGAGTGAGTCAACGCTAGATTTGACTGTAACGTATATTCAACGGTCAGGAAAGATTGAAATATACTTAGATCTACGGCTCGTGTTACTTTGTGACTGGAAAGTTGGTCATATTTTAACAACAGGACAGATCCCACGATAGTGGGTAAGAGATTGCCAGTTGCCGGTCAAACTGTCAGGTTACCATTTTGATAGGTTACCTTCGGTATGAGTGGAATGTTGTGAGGTTTCAACATCCCGAAGTTCTGGACTTCTGAAGTCACAAAGCTATGGACTTCCGAATTCCCAAAGCTCAAAAGGCTTATCTCCGTTTGAGCATAGTGCAGGGTTTCAAGGTCATGGTCATATGGGACTTTGACAAGCCTCGAGGGATACAATATTAAATCTTTCCAAGATTTGGTTAAGGCCACAAAATTGAACCTGTGGTCACTCAGGAAAATGGTTTGAAGGAAGTTCCCTTCATCTACAGGACTTGAATTCCACAATCAAGAAAAAGGTAATTTCGAGGGATCAACAGGAGTGGAGTAGTCTCGTAGAGTCTGTCTCGACTCTACATTTGCATATTTGGTCCTGGAGCAATCCCTTGAGGATTTTCAAACCAACACATGGGTCGAAGTCTCATGTCCCCAAATTCGATTAAAGTCCATTGCTAGTAGTTCTCCCTTCCTAAAAAGAGGTAGGTAGACACCATCTACAAAATATGACATTCACACTTTACTTCAAATTTCCCAGGCCTCTAGGTCATCAGAGCCACAATTGTATCATTCAAACAATATAATAGATTTTTCCATGATCTAACACAAGCAGATACATTTTGCACAAAGCAATCAAGACTGTATGAAGCTCAGAGTCACACTTATCTGAAATTGGAAATCAGTTGGCAACTACTGAAAGGGCTTCTCTTTTCCACCCAACCATAGGCACAATTTGTTCTTTGAGTATTCCTCAACCAACCACCCCCTAATTAGAACATGATGCCATGAGATAGATGATATTTTCCTATTTTCTCAGCTACAACAAGGGACAAAGTTTACTCTCCTTTTCCCATAGGGTCTTGGTAGTTCAATTTTATATCCACCAAGCAAGGGAGCCTACTGTGATTTTTCACTCAATCATTGCATCTCCATTTACCAACTTGATTAGAAAACACCTTCCTAGCACCATTGTACCCAGAACAACATATATTTCTTAGTTCTTCCCTGAACCAGAGAGCCTCACATGCTATGCTTCCTCTAGAATGGTCTCTTGACCCCTTCGTGTGTATCTTTTTCCCTCTACCCATGATTTTCTTGACTTTTCTTGCCCTTCCCAACAAGATTTTGTGGGTCAGATACATAATTTTTCAGACAGGTACTCTGCCCATCTCCTTATTTACTCTTGAGGGAGACTTCCCAACTACCAACTTGATTGATAATTAAATTTACTAGGATAGAGGACTGTTCTGGGTCTGAGATGTTTATATACAACATCGTCTGGTAGGGTCATATTAACCATCAACGGTTCCCCTTACCATCCCTTCTCATGCATCATGATCCATACTAGCCACCTCCTTTAAGAAGTTATGCCACAATTTTCCATTTTTATTTTAATACCTTTAATAACAAAGGTTCATTGTCTTTTCAAAGTTCTCATCACGGGTATATGCATAGTATTTATCCAAATATAATTATATTTATAAGTTGAGGTAAACAAGGGTATTGCAAATACTGTCTTCGATTAGGCGAAAATTATATCTAATGAAATCTCTGCACAATTAATGAATTTTAAGAGGGAGAATACGTTCTACATGGATTATTATCTGATATTTTCCATCACATACTGTCATATTTTTAAAGGCTTGAGTATTGGAAAGAGGCTAAACTCCAAGGCCGACCATGTGACCATGTGGTATCAGGCCCTGTGGAGACAAAATGTTGTTCATAATTTTTATGAAGTTTATAATGATTTTGTGTCTGTATTCAAAAAATTGCTCTTTGGAGAATATACTTATAGACTTTCATTGGAAGCATTTTCTTTTCTAAACACAAGGGGAGTTCTGGAGAAAATGGATGAATAAAATATTATCAGGATTTTCTGTTCTCATGAGAACCATCTTTTTCTTCGTTAATGTGTTCCAAATAAACTATTTATCATAGAGGTAGCAAGACAATATAAGTTTTGGTTTCATGTTTTCTATGAAAAAAGGAAAAAAAACATTTTATTCCTTTTCCTTGTAAAGAGGGAGAAATTTTGTTGAGAGGAATTGCTAAAATTGATGAGTTTGCTTTGTATTTTGACCAATATAATTTAAAATTTGTAGAAGAAATTAAGGGGTTTGATCCTAATCACTTTTTTTATAATCCTATGGTATCAGTTGGAATAAGTCATGCATTGGCTAATACCCTTATATTTGGAGAATAAGAAGGAGATAGTCACGACCCTCCTATTTGGGGTATTAAGAAAAATTTCGTTGACATAGAGACTATTGTAAGTACTACAAAACATTACAAGCAAAGAGAAAGATCATCAGGGGAAAGAAATTCCCAATCTCCTATTGCTTCTCATATAAGTGTTTTTCCTAAAAGCAATTCTCAATCTGTAGTGACTCAACAAAGAAAATCCTCAAATAATAATTCAGGTGAAGATGGAGAGAAAAACCCTCCTCAAGGAAATTTGTAAAACCCTCATAAATTGAAAGTAAAAAGGAAAGGAACCAATTCTCAACAAGAAGGTGAAGAAAAAAACATACCTGAAAATACTGTTTCTCTTAAAGACATGGATTTATATGTTGATATTGAAAATATCTGGTTTCCTAATAAAGAAGAGTAGATACAAGAGAATATATAGTTTGTTGCTAAACTTGCTATCCAGGATAAAGTTTTTTCCGATGAAGAAACTTTTTCTGTACAAAATGCATTGTTTGATAAATCTTCCAAGAAGTTAATTTTTGAAAGAACTTTGAAGAATAAAAAGGGAAAATCTTGATCTACCATTGATCTCAAAGATTTGCGTCAATCAAAATTATCTTCGATCCACAAGGTTAAAGGAGATGCACTGGATGTTTTCATAATTGACATGGAAGAGGAAAATTTTAGGCTTAAAGAAAGAATCAAAGAATTGGAAGCAACTTTGATGCCTCCACCCATATTAGACACCCCTATTGACATGGTCCACCCCGGTGGAAGATTCCAGAGAACCCCTGAGTCAAGTTTAATATTGAAAGGAGTTTAAAGTTTACTTACTGCTATTCGACATTTTGTGGAAGAAAATATAAAGAAAAGAATGCCACTTATTTGAGATATATGGGACTTAACAAAAACAATTTCTTCTATTAGTCTCACAATACAAAATACCAAAGAATATTTGAATATAGACCTTATAAATGATGAAGGATTCTTTACAGATGGAGTTTCTATGTTTGCTGCAAAAGTCTTGGAAATTACATAACAAAAAAGAAAACAAGAAGATTTTCCTTCTTAAATCCGTATAAAGCAATTAAAAACATGTTAGATTCAAAGGATTAATATATTAAGAGGATTATTAAATGAACTTAATGAATTATCATCTAAAAAGATAGAGGCATATTCAAAAGTGATTGGGCTGCATAGATATTGCAGGTACTACCATTGAAGTGTCATATCCAAATTTGATATCAAATTCAATGCTCGTGACTAGATAGCAATTTGAGGAAAATCTTGAAACTTTGAAAAGATTATCAGTAGAAAAATTTGAAAGTATGGAATAAAATTATGATGATACTGATAGTTGGCTTGTGGAATATAAAAATAGAAACAAAGACATTGAGACTACATTACAAAATTCATCAATTGACCTCAGAGAAATTGAAAGTGAATTATTTAATATCAAAGTCAAGAAAGAAGTGATTGTTGCTCCTTTAAGAGAATGATTCAAGAATGGTTAAACAACCACAACAAACACGGATCCAAAAGGTTCATTAGCAAGCAAATGAAAGGAGAGACTCCATCATAGTAAGCCCATACTGATCACATCTTTCCTTCATTTTCATAATTCATAAAGTTGCATTTATTCTTTGGTTAGAAAGATATAACCAAATTCTGATAACTTCTATTCTTCTTCTATCTAGATCTTGTTGTTTGTGCTCTGTCCAAAACTTACATTCTCTTCTTCATCTTTCTTTTAAATATTTCATGGTCCATGGGATCCCCAATCCCATTCCCTTTAAGGGCAAATGCCTTTTAAATTTCTAAGAATTGTAAAAGACTTTATCATTTTTGAGAAATCCCAAAGAACTATTTTGGAGTTGGTTTTGACTGTATTTTATAACTCTAAGTTTTGAGTATAAGATATTTGAAATTAGCTTATCAAATTCTCTTTTTGTTCTTAATAAACAATAATCTTTGAAATTTCTCTTATGTGTTGGACCATATTCCTTTTATTTTTGAATGTGAGAAAAAATATCTAAAACTGTGATGGATGTGAGAGTTTCTGTTATTTCCTGCAACTTATTTATTTCCAACAAATGTGATGCTTAAGGTTCCTGGTCCATTTCTTAGGAAGTCCTATATTTTATGCCATTTAAATTTTTTTTGAGCGACAAAATTTTGGGTTTTATTCTAAAGCAACATCCTACATTATTACATTTACGTTTAAAAGAAAATCTTTGAAGAATTTTAAGAGGAGTACCACCTCTATAAAAACGTAGGGGGATTTATATCCTCACGAGGTTTCCATTTCAGTCTTAGCATATTGAAACGTCAACATTTTTGGCGACCATACTGGGGAGCAATGAACATAAAAAGTTGGTTTTAGACCAAATTTCCTTATGATTCTGCGTCAACTTGATCAAACCCAATTTGAAATTGGATTGGGAAATCAAAGAAGTATTTTGCATCAATTGTATAATATTGTGTTGACAACAACTCAAAAGCAAGAAGAATTGTAAAGATCCTCGAAAACTCTTGTCCAAGAAGAAGAAAGATAAGTTCTTAGAAGACAAAGAAGAGAAGAAAGACAAATTTGAAGAGTCCAAGCACAAAATAGAAATTGAAACTAAAAGGATATAAGGGATTGATTGTTGGAAGATCAATTGTCATTGATGTCAACTACAACAAACATAGCACAAGTCAAAAATCTTAGAAGGGAGGAGTGCTACAAAGGAAGCTCTATCGAGATTAGAATTCCCACAGAAGCAATGAAATTTTTTGTCCGTAAATGGTGAAGAGATCCTAATTACAGTCAGGATTATTACAGTCATTAGATCCATATCGAGAGAAAGCTCAATTGTTATATCGAGGTAGAGCCAGAAGCTGAGAGAGATACGTCCCAACCGTTGGATCAAGAGAGATTAAAACCTTAAGATCTATATTTTAGGTATAACTAGATCCATCAGATTGAACTGATTGATCATCAACCATTGATCGAATCCAAGAAGGATATATAAAGTTTAGGACTCCGAAAATTCGCCACTTCGACGATTATTGGAGACAATGCAGAGGCATGAAATCCCAAAGTCGCAAAATCCTTGAAATCCTACAAACTATCAGATCAAGGAAGAAATTCAGGTGAATTCTCGATTGTCCGATTGAGTATAGTGGAAGGACAGGGTAAACCAAAAATTCCAAGAGTCCCGGAGTGTCGAAGACTCAAAATCCCACCAATCGTCAAATCAAGGAGGAACTTTGGCTGAATTCTCGACCGTACAATCGAGTATAGTGGAAGGATAGGGTAAGCCACAAATTCTGGAAGTCACAGAGTGTCGAAGCCCTAAAGTCCCACCAATCGTTAAATCAAGGGAAGAATTTAGAAGTAATGCGAGTCATTAGATCAAGCAGTGGAAGGATGGCATAAGCACTTCAGAGGTATAACTCCAGGGGAGTTGACTAAATTTAGAGTTGTAATATCCCGAAGTACCAGAGTACCTAAGTCCCAAATTAAATAAAGACCATCCATCTCAACACTTGATTAAGTCATAACCATTGTTGGCGCGGAATTGATCATACCATGGTCCTTCTCAAGTTACCAACAAAAGGCACTGACTAGTCTAGAGTGCTAGCATTTTCATCTCCTCCGAAGAGAAGAAGTCTCACCTGAAGCGCAACCAAGACAAGAAGATAGGAAAGGGAAATGAGAATACTTAGGTGAGTTTCTAGAACCTTCAAGATTCACCATGATCTTACGCAAGACATACTAACCACAGAACATATATGAACTTATTCATAACTGGAAACAAAGACACTCAAGTTACATAAGAATTTGTAAACAAAGGCAACATATTGATCTTATCAAGCATAAAGAGGTACTGTAAGGAGACAATTCATAAGCATAAACACATAATGACACAATAATTTCAAAATTTTAGGTCCTTCCGTATATATTATTAGTAGAGCTTGTTGTATACAATCTCAGAGATACAAATCAGTATTCCGTTACAAATTTCTAGCTCTGGACTCATGTCACAGAGCTCTAACTACCCTTTTTCCCCAAAATGTATACAAGTTACAGTCACAAAACCTTTTGTCTGTCTGCGCACTCTATACCATCTATGACAAAACCCTACAAACAAGCAACTACACCCAACCATACCCAACAATAAAAACCAAACAACCGTTTTACAATAATATGCATCTCATATATAGGCTGAGTGGGGTCTTTTGGATTTGGGCTTCACATGCTTTCTTGTTCTTGTTTTATTGTAACTACTTTTTCCTTGCTGGCATTGCGCTATCCATTTTTGCAACCATTTTCTGTTTCTTTGCTTTCTCCACTGTCTAGCTCTTTTGTAGCTTACGCAACTCATGTTTGACCAAAATTGGGATTGTAGTCCTCATTGTGCAATCTTCAAACCAAAAACGAAGGGCCCAATAGGCTCTGACCACAAGACTTGACTCGCCCTCGAATCAACTACTTGGTTATTTCGTGGCTTCTAGGAGCACCTGTTGCTTTCCTTTGTCCTCCTTCTATGCTTTTCTTTCATCTTCTGCTTGTGATTTTTCCTTTTCTCCCTCTTCAAATGAAGGGCCCAAATCTGGGACCAACTCTAAGGCCCACTTCTTGACTTCCCGGAAACCTACAAATTTGTCCCTCCACTTCCTGGCAAGGAGTGTGGCTTCAGCTGCAAACTGCTGAGTCACATCTATGATGCATCCTTTAGGCTTGGATGTGACCAAAGAGTTCCATTCAGAATCGATTGTAGCATCTACATGATGCATCTGCATGTACACTCTCTAGAAGACAAGTCGAAATTAACGCAACTCTTTCTTGGCTACTGATTGTGCTTCAAACAAAGCGTTTAGCTCATTGTCTTCTTGCTGGATCTGATCAAATTTATCCTGTTCCTCCAACGGAGCCATGGTGATCGAAACTTCCTCATTGAGCAATTATATTCTTGCACACACATCCTCTAGAGTTTGGTTGCGCCTTGCGATACTTCCCATCCAGTTGTTGACTTCACGAAATATCCTTGTGCACTCGGCTGTGTGCTTGTGTAGTGTTGCTCGTTCATTGTTACCTTCCAACACTATTTTTTCCATTTTCTCTTACAACTTCCGCAGTTGATTTTTTTCTTCCTGCTGACTCTCCCTCAACTGTACTTCCAGATTCTCTGCATGAATGGCCAGCTATGACCATGCTCCCTGGAGTAGCTCGATTTGATGCTCAGGTTCTCCTGCCGCATTGGACTTTGACAGTTGTGGTGCTACCTTCCTTATTTTCGACCCGACTTCAACAAGCTTCTCCTGGACTCTTTCCAGTTTCTGCTTCGCCTAAATCTTGGCGTATTATTCCTATGTTTTGCGTGCTTGAGCAAGGAGTGCTTCCTCCCTTGCGAAATCTACATTCCTTTCGGCATGATGGAGCCTCTTCTCTAGTTGATCAGTTGAGGCTCTAATCATCCTGACTAGCTGTGCTGCTGGCCACTGTGCGAGGTCAGCGAAAGAATGGGTGGCTTCCCTGGGTACTCGGACCTGCAGTGGGAGTCTACTGGACGTTGAATGCTATGAAGGTGTCTCTGCCTCCTCTTATCCTGTAGATGGTCCTGGCACAAGCCTCAACCTCAATGTTGATGGTAGGAATGTTAGTACTTCTGTTCTGGCCAGGCAGAGCTGCAATAACTTTGCACACTGCTATGGGTTTTGGAGGACTAGCTCCATTTGTTCTTGTACCGATGTTGCACTTTTTCCTGAGGCTATATCTAGTTCCTTCTGAACCTTTGGTACCTCCGCCTCTTTGTGGACCTCATCTTTCAGGGTTGCACTTCCGATAACACCCTCAACCTTGGTCCTTGAGGAAGTGCGCTGAGGACTTAGGATTTGTGACTTCGATACTGTTTGCATCTCCATTGACGATGAAGTGTCCTGAATTGGCACAAAGGGTATGATCTATTGGATTTGTACTTCAGGGTTTGGGCCAGTGAGTTCTAGCCTCTGTTCGGGTATTTCCGGGTTTGGACCAGTGATTTCTGGTCTCTTCTCAGGTATCTCTGGAGGATCCAAATACATGGGTTCTAGGTCGATGGTTTGGGACATAATGGAGGTTTCTTGGGGTGGTGACTGGGGTTGTGGTGGTTTGGAGGTTGTTCAATGATGATGGTGGTGGATGGAGTGGTGTCAGGCTTAGGGTCATCCTGGATATCTATAATACGAGCTGCTCGAGCCGCTGAGCGAGTGCAAGGAATAATGGATGAGATGGGCTGGGGGTTCAGAACCTTGCTTGGGGAGTGTTGAAAGGCGTAAGTGACACACCATCAACTGGAAGGTCAGATCCAGACTGGGGCTGTCCAAATAAACCAAGCCGTTTGGACTGAAATGACCTCATGGGTTTAATGGCTCCGTTGGCCAACTAAATTCCTAAAATTAATAAAAGAAACAAAACTAATCTATAAATCCATAATACTAAGAATATAAGTCTAATAATTTACAAAAATCAAAATAGAAAGATGGAATATGTGCATATGATTATAAACAATGCATATACAATTTACAAGATTTACTGGATATCTTACGAAAT
The DNA here is from genome assembly GCA_009831015.1 of Picea engelmannii. Lineage (NCBI taxonomy): Eukaryota > Viridiplantae > Streptophyta > Pinopsida > Pinales > Pinaceae > Picea > Picea engelmannii. The sequence goes on from ML793084.1 coordinate 51,327, forward strand.
AGATGTTTTTGAAAGCTTTTGTAAAAGAGATAAAGAAAGCACATACATTTTTCTGTTTTCTGTCTAATATTTAAAATATAAAAAAAATTAACGAGTACTAAGTGAATATTATTGAAACAAGAATAGATGAACAGTCAAAGCTAATTCAAGTTGTTCCTATTTCATTGATAAATAATCTAACTAAAACGAACTAGTAAACTAACCTGTGATTAATCAATTAAAATGAATTTATCCTCCTGTGCAATTCAAGCTCCTAGTTGTCCTGCTTATTAGGGAAACCTGTAATAGAACAGAGCTAATACTCCTAGAACAAACTCAAAGGTGCTTTGGAACAAGAATATAACATCAGAATGATAAAATATATAGATCTGGTTATCTTATGATAATGAACACTTATAATAAAATAAACTTAATACAAAGCATTCATATAATCCATCATCCAATATCCAACATAAATCAACAATATTTAAATGAAAGATTTGATCACAGATGTAATATGGAACAACATATTATAGACATCATCAAAATACTTAATAATATGAAATACCATATGATAACCAGACTAAAGCTGCATCAAACATAATAACATTTCATAAGATAGAAGTAAAAACATAACTGAGTAAGCGTCACAGAGGTCTAAAGCCAAGTAGTGAACAACCTCTCCATATCAGTCTTCCAAAACCATATGTCCATAATGTGTCCCAGCCAAAGATCCCTTCACTACTAAGAGTGATCAATATTTAAACTAGTTTATGATTCACATACTCTTATCATACAAGATAGAATTGAATTCCCAAAAATAGATAGTTTTACAAAAATAGTGAAACTAGAAACCACTCATGTATGAGTTAGTTTGTAAAAAATAAACCAAAGTTTTATAAACATAAAAGACATAAACTATTGAATAATAGAGTGTATGATCCAAGGTGTTTGCTCCATGCAATCAACATCATAATCATCAATTTCCTATAGATAGAAAAGCATATTTGATATTCAGAAAACAATGCTAACTATTATTCAAAAAATAGATAAGCTACAGGATTTTGAAGCTAGTCTAAAATAGTAAAAAACAAAAAACAAAATCTAATCTATTTTATTTTCAAAACATAATCAAATAAAAAAAAAACAACTATTTGCTATTTCATCCATTTGACAAAGATGCATCTGATATATCCGAATCTATGATAGTGGAATTTGTTGAGTTTTTATGATAATATTATGAGACTACTTAATCATTTTGCCTGTAATATCTTAGTTTGAATTACTCTGTTTCTTAGGCCTGCAAATTTTCTTTACAGTGGGTTTGTCGCTATGACCCTGATTAGGCTTAGAAGCAAGGGTAGGGTAAATCCTTTCTTTCAACACATCCATTCCCTGTTCCAACAATTTTCTAGGTAAAAAAATGCATCGTAACTTCTTAACCATGGGGGTTTGCAAAGCAACATAATTATTATAAGCCTGTGATGAAAGAGGCTAACAAAGGGTTCAAAATCTGTTTCCTAAAACGTTTTGACTTCTTATGTAGGCTCATTAATAAATAAAAGGGCATATTTAACTTGGAACCCAAAAAAACCATCAATCAGGCTCGAATCTCTGTGAAAAAATAAAACAAATGCTAACCTCAACCGCAACAAAAATTTAGATATTTTTTCCTCCAAAGAACGAGACATATCTCTGAAACTGTGTAGTTTTTGAAGAAACTGTTCCCAAGGAAGGTAAATTACCCCATTTCCGAAATGGGTTTTAAAGGGTTTGGCAAAATTCGTAACCATTTGCTCAAGAATCCTCCCACAAAAACATGTCTCTGTTACACACTTACAGATTTGAACTCTGCTCTGTAATCACGAATGTGAAAAAACTCAGGGATGTTCGGATCTACACTAACACAGAAGCCATGGATATGGTTACAAAGAAACAACAGAGAGAGAGAGGTATATGAAAACAAAAAGGGCCCGAAACCTACAAAGCTTGGAGACTGTCATGCTTGATAAAATGAGTTTGGAAAAATGGAAAACCAGAGGGTGCATAGAACTATGAGCCATTAAACATAATGAATGTCAAACCCTCAACCACTATCAAATGCCAATTCAAACAATGAATGGGTTCATTAATTTCACTGGACAATAGGATGAGGTGTAGTCGTGTATACAATAGACCAATACCAAGCGATATGAAGGTTGATATGATTTTTGAGAGCATGAGACCCATATCGAATGTTAACCCAATGTTTTGTGCATTCATACAATTCAAATATTACAACCAAATGATCAACCAAGGAACCAATTAAGTCATGATATCCATAAAACATAAATATTGTGGTGGTAGTTTAATCAATGAATTCATAAAACTTGAAGCTTAGCAATATATAAGTGCCTTCAAAGTGAGGTTTGCTTAGGTAGAAGATATAACAACAAATCCCAAACCAAATTTTATTTAAATTCATGCTTACATTCATGAATTTTAAAACAAAACAAACAAAAATTCAAGTGAAAAACTCAATAAGATAAGTTTAACCCAATCATCACCTCGAAGTCCAAAAACATGAATGTTCATAAATTTAAGGAGGTGACAACTAAAAAAAGTTATAATCCCTTTGTGGTGATTTTAATTGTGATAAAAATCGACAGAATGGGTGGCTGCCAACAATGGTGACATACTAGGTGAAGCAGTTATCTCTGCATCACCAGAAAATTTATGTCAGGGGGTCAGATGAAATAATTTTTTAGAATTAGTTAACAACAGGTCAAGCATTCCGATCGTAACTCAGAAAATAATGCGTTTTAGCATTAGATGTATTTATGTCTAAGGAAATGTAATCTGGCATCTAATTTAGATTACGAGAGCAACAATGTTTATGCAGTTGACTTCGACACTGTTGACATGGCCACTACTGCCAGTAGGCATCCATAGCCTCGACAGGGATGTCATTTAACCCACTCTAGTACCTCTATCCTGTCTAAGAGTTGTCCATTCATGATAAAGAACATTTTCACACTTGATCAAATTAAAAGACATACCTGAGGATCTTCGTAAACCCGACATTGCTTCACTACCAGCAGGCCTGTTCAGTACCCCGACAAAGTTTCCTTGGTATCATGCATGCATTTACTCATTGTCAATAGACCTGTTCAATGTCTCAATGGGTTTACAAACACCTCCAACACATTACAATGCTTTCAACCCTCTAGAATTTGTTTATAATTTCCAGAACTTCATGATATTCAAGAGGGTGGGGTGATACTGAAAATCTCAATAGTTCGGAATGAAAATTTCGATCATTTACAAATTATTCTACTATTTTGATGACCTTCATCATGATTTTGACACTTAGATTTCTGTTAAGAAACCATCTAGAGGATGGGAAGGTACAATTGAGTTGTTTTCCTTAAAACAAGGACAGTGTTAGAAGTTTGTTAATGATAATCATGTCTTCTTGTAATTTCAATGAGAAAACAGAAACATGATTTGAACATAAACTTACTTCTGCTGATCTGAGTTTTAGCACTTACTACTCAGGTTCTTGGGAAGTTATCAACTACTGCTAATGAATGAGAATTCTGATTCCCTTCCACAAATGAAATGGTGACTCAGACATAATTATTTAGAAAACAAATCAAAATCAAGAAAAATGAAAAGAACCAAAATCAAAACGAAAAAGAAAATTAAAAATATTTAAAAGAGGGTGTATTAGAAACCATCAAGTGAAATATCTCTTGAGAGAGAAAAAAAAAAATCCTTATTAATATGAGTGCAGTCCTACTCGTGGCATCTTGGGTTAGGGTTGAAATGATAGTTCAAATTTACTTATCTCTTTACTTTTCATTTAAATTTTTCATGATGACACTGTGTTTTTGAAAAGAAATATTCAACGAAAAGCAGAGAGAAAAGGATTAAAGCGGACTTCCCTGAAAACAGTCATATTATGGCTCCCTTGGTTTTCCCACTTGTGTTCATAACTGCATTATTACAAAGAGAAACAATGAGAAATAAAACTAAAGTAAACCTACTCCTAAACCTACTCTAACTACTAACTATATCAAAACGCTAAGTAAAATCGTATTTCCAGTGCAACCACAAGAGCATCTTTAATCCTGCAAGGCGTAGAAAGTCGAAAATCAAAACAAAATAATGTAGTATTTGCAGATACAAAAGAAATATGTTATGCGTACCTCCTATATATTCATTTAAAAACAAAGCAAGCACAACCTTACCATTCTTTTGAAAATTCTTGATGCATGAATCCTCCAACCATTCTTCAATCTTGTCGTGAGGATGCAAACTATGACTTTGACGAAATAGATATATCAATGGGGAACACGTCATAAGAGGATACATGAAATGAATTAGATTTTTGGTTTGGACACTTCCTTTGATGAGATGGACCATTTCAGAATGTGAAGCATAATCATTAGAATTCGAACTAACCAAAGAAAGAATATGCAATGTAGAATGTTTGATCTCCATAAAAAAGACTGCATTGTCTTTTTCAAAAATAAATCGTGTAAAATCATATCGCAACAGGTCTTTTTCCCATGTGAGTGATGAAAGTGAAAGAGTGTCAAATACTACTTCATAAATGTTATGTTTGGAATTAATTTCACCAAATCTTGGCATATTGAAAAGATCTGATTGTGGTGGAAAAGAGTAGGATACTGTGGGTAAAGTATCATGTCCAACAGAATCTAAGAAGAGATCAGGATATAAAGAGTAAAAGGAATAAAAAATGAGCACATGAAAAGAATCTCTCGAGCTATGATATTTAATACTAGTATTCTCAATACATTCTTCTTCACTTTCCTTAAAACTGTCACTCTGTTTTGGTGATAAATTCTTCAACATAATATGATCATCTAAATTTGCGTCCTGTATGATAGATAATTCAAAACTTTCATGACAAACATGCGATCTTTCATGTGGATAAGGTATGATTTGTGGAAGAAGTTTTAAGGTTTCTTCTTCAAATTGCAGATTTACATCTCTGATCAGTTTCATAGGAATGTTAGAATGCTTAAGATGATTTTCGTCACCTAAGTGTTGTTCAATAACTGAATTTAAGTACTGATCAGAGCAAGAGTTAGAAGAATGAGTGTTAGAAAAACAGGACCGTGGAGCAATAAAATAAAACAAATGCGGAAACAAAACACATAAGATACACAATACAATAGAGACACAGATTTATGTGGTTCACTCAGTGTGGGCTACGTCCACCAGAGAAATTTCTAGGTCCTTCCTTTATTATTATCCAACAAATGAAGGGATACAACCTACAACAAAACCGACTGTAACTTCCTCTTATTTATCTCACAGTCTCCTCTCTTAGAATATAATAATCGCTGCAATGCATGGCCACAATCCATTTCCCTCATAACAGAGGGTTGCCTTCTAGGGAAAAAAACCCTAACACAATTTCTACCGTTAGATTTGTGACCTTATAATGAATGGTCCAAATTTACAATGAAATTACAATATACATTTACAAGGAAATTTTTCCTTCGGGGGCTTTTCCCTCGAACCCCCCAGCTGGGGGGATAGCCCCCCCGAACCCTGAAGAGGAGGTACCCCCCCTCTGCACTCCCCTGTGTGGAAGAGTGTACATACTTCTGGGGTGTAAAGTCTTCATGGGGTATAAACATAGCTGGAAGCAAGGACCTCTGAATCAGGAAGATAATCAGGCTCCACAACCAACAATCTCCCACTTGGAAACTGATCTCAACAACTCCACCGCTGTTGTATATGCTGGACTTTGAACCTTCTTGGACCTCGAAAATTTCTCATCTTCATCTTCATTCTTGAAGACCAACTGAAACTGAGCAGGAACTCAGTTTCTCTCTGGTTACTCCCTTTGTTAACATGTCTGCAGGATTTTGGCTAGTGTGTATGTTTTCCAACTTCAAATGTCCATCTTCCAAGGTGGATTGTATGAAGTGGTACCTCAAATGTATATGCTTAGTCTTCGAATGGAAGGCTGATTTCTTTGCAAGATGAATTGCACTCTCTCTGTCACAGTACAACCTGCTATTCTCTTGCTTCTTTCCCAATTCCTCCATAAACCTTTGTAACCAAATCATCTCTTTACTAGCCTCTATAGCAGCAACATACTCTGCCTCTTTTGTTGAAAGTGCAACAACCTTTTGTAGTTTCAAAATCCAACTTACTGCTGTTCCACCTATAGTAAAAACATACCCTGTGGTGATCCTCCTGCTGTCTTTATCACCTGCCATATTTGAATCAACATATCCCTGTAGAAAAGTGTTTGAACCTCCAAAACATAATGCATGAGCAGCAGTACCTCTCAAATATCTGAGAATCCACTTTACTACCTCCCAATGTTCTTTACCTGGATTGTTCATATACCTGCTCACAACTCCCACTGCATGTGCAATATCTGGTCTTGTGCAAACCATTGCATACATCAAGATGCCAACTGCTGATGAATAAGGGACCCTGGACATGTATTCTATTTGCTCTTGTGTCTTGGGACGCATTTCCTTAGTTAATTTGAAATGGCTGGACAAAGGTGTACTAACTGGTTTTACATTCTGCATTCTAAACCTTTCCAACACCTTCTCCGTGTACTCACCCCGAGACAATGTAAATTTGCAGTTTTTTCTGTCTCTTGTTATTCTCATGCCAAGGATTTTCTTTGGAGCACCCAAATCCTTCAGTGCAAAGGAATTGGCTAATTTCTTCTTGAGCATATTTATATCCTGCATATTAGACCCTGCAACAAGCATGTCATCTACATACAATAGCAAGATAATATAGCTTCCATTTTCTAGCCTTTTAAAATAAACATAGTGATCAGGATGACATCTACTATAACCATGTTCTATCATAAACTTGTCAAACTTCAAATACCACTGCCTTGGAGCTTGCTTTAGGCCATACAAGCTCTTCTTCAACTTGCATACCAAATTCTCCTTCCCTCTGACCTCATACCCCTGTGGCTATTGCATATAAATCTCTTCCTCCAAATCCCCATGGAGAAAAGTTGTTTTTACATCTAATTGTTCAAGGTACAAATATTCTACTACCACAAGACTTAAAATAGTCCTAATTGAAGTCATTTTAACAAGAGGAGAAAACATTTCATCAAAATATATACCTTTCTTTTGTGCAAACCCCTTTACAACAAGTCTAGCCTTGTACCTCTTTTCTCCTCCATATTCTTCTTTCAAATTGTAAAACCATTTATTCTACAATGCTCTTTTTCCCGTAGGCAACTGAACCAAGTTCCAAGTTTGGTTATTTGCCAAGGAATCCATTTCCTCTTTCATGCCTTGCTCCCGCTTTTTTTTGGTGTCTACCTGCATTGCCTCTTCATAACATTCTGGTTCACCAGAATCAGTCAACAATAAATAATACAATGAAGGAGAGTATCGTTCAGGGGGTATACTTAACCTGGTAGATATTCTAACAACACTTGCAGGTGTTTGAGGTACCCGCTGCTTGTGTTGTTGTACATTTTGATTTTCAGGTTCCTTTGGAATTTCTTTTTCAGTGATCTCATCAAGCACTGTGTATTCTTGTTTTTCTTCTTCTTGTTTCTTTCCCTGCAATTGATCTTTGTACATGACTTTCTCATTGAATATGACATCTCTACTCCCAATGTTTTTGTTATATTCATAATACCATAATCGATAACCAAAATCATTAACACTGTATCCAATAAAGGTACACTTCTTGGATTTAGACTCAAGCTTTGTTCTATTTTCTTTATCAATATGGACAAATGCTTCACAACCGAAAGTTTTCAAAAAAGAATAGTTTACCTTTTTTCCTATCCATTCCTCCTCTGGAATTCTACCATCCAAAGAGCTTGAAGGTCCTCTGTTTATTAAGTAAACATCAATATCTACAACATCTGCCCATAACTGTAGGGAAAACTGGCATGCAATCTCATACTTCTTGCATGCTCCATGATTGTCGTGTTCATCCTTTCTGACACATCGTTTTCTTGTGGTGTTCTTGGAACTGTCTTCTCTCTATGAATCCCATGGTATGAATAGTAATCATCAAACTCCTTGCTGCAATATTCACCTTCATTATCTAATCTGAGACACTTCAAACTTTTTCCTGTCTCATTCTCAACTATAGCTTTCCATTTCTTAAAAGTATCAAAAACATCAGATTTTTGTCGAATGCAATAAACCCAAGTTTTTCTAGCTGCATCATCAATAAAAGTAACATAATAATGAGAACTACCAAGAGATGATACCTGAGTTGATCTCCATACATCTGTATGCACAAGCTATAACCTTTCATTCTTCTTTTCTTTTCTGACTCTGAGAAACCTGACTCTCTTATGTTTTCCATAAACACAATGCTCACATAAGTCCAAATTAATTTGTTTAAGATATGGCAACAAATTTCTTTTGTGAAGTATCTGCATACCCTTCTCACTCATGTGTCCCAGCCTATGATGCCACAATGCTATATCCACTTCTGTAGAAGCTAAAGAGATAGAAGAGTCAGTATTACCAGTACATAAATACAATGTACCTACCTTCTCTCCTTTTTCTATCACCAATGATCCTTTGATGACCTTCCACGTCTTATTTGTAAATATGGATACACAACCTTCACTTGCCAACTGCCCTGTTAAAATTAGTTTCTTCATTAAATCTGGAACATGCCTTACCTCTTTCAACAACCATTGGTTTCCATTGCGTTTCTTTATTTTTACCTTTCCCATTCCAACAATTTTGCCTGGTGCCTCATCACCCAAATGAACCTGTCCAAAATCACCTTGAACATAATGTAGAAAATGTTTCTTATTGGGTGTGGAATGAAATGAATCCCCTGAATCTACTACCCAAGACTCAGAAATATTATCTACAGAAATAATCAAAGCATCTTGTAACACATCACCTGTTACATTTGCTTCCTGATTTTTCTCCTGCTGTCCATCTCTTTGTTTCTTTGGAGCTCTGCAGTGTTTCTTCAGATGTCCTTTCTTCCCACAATTACAACACTCTATCTTTCCAAGTCTAGATTTGGATCTTCCCTTCCTAGAATTCCCGTGGTTCCCTGAGCCCTTTCGTCTATCTTTTTGTCTTCCCCTGTTCTCCATGTTCAACGCATTACCTGATGGCTCACCTGTTCTTTTCCATCGCATTTCCTCACTAAGGATAACACCTACAACATCATCAAATTTTAAAGTATTTGAACCAGAGATAGAGTTACTTACAGCCATGGCCAAGCCGTTCCAAATTTCTGGCAATGAGCACAAGATTAGAAGAGCCCTAACCTCATCATCAAAGTCCACTTTTACAAAACTTAGTTGATTAGTAACTGTATTAAATTCATTTAAATGATCTGCAACAGATCCACCTTCTGACATATTCATATTAAATAATCTCTTCATTAGAAATACCTTATTGGATGCTCAGGGTTTTTCATACTGTTGAGCCAACGCATCCATCAGTTCCTTTGTTGTTGTTATCACTGAAATTTCATCCGCAAATGGTTACAGAAACTCAACATCGTCAAACAGTTATGAGGTCACCCATGGACCAAAATTATCACAAAAGCATTTCCAAAAGGTCCAAAACTATACAACCGGTGATAAAATTAAGGTGCGCTATGACTACACAGGGCGCGCGCGCACATGCGCGATTCAAAAACACATTAAAAGCGCACATGCGTGATTCAGAAACACATTAAAAGCGCACATGCACGATTGTGGTCACTAAAAGCTGCACACATCTGAGAACGACGCATTTATGAGATTGGTCAGCCTCCCACCCACTTCTGTTTCAGCTTCCAAGTTGATTTGACACCCAAATCTCGGTTGAATCCGACTGGGTGGCTGGTCAAAGACCTAAAAATGCCCTAAATAACATCTTTTCACACTACAAGCTGGTTGCACAATACCTCAAAGAGGTGCTATAAAACAAGGCCATGGGTGCACTTCATTTTCAAGGAATTCATTAGCAAAGTTATGCTGCTGCTATTCTCTTGAGGAATCCTCTATTCTCATCAAGAGTATACTAGCACCATTACATTGGGCAATCCATCTCACCTCTTGAGTGGATTAACTTAGGATTCTTTCACCATTTCATTCAAAGTTGTAATAAGAGCTTAGTTGTGGGGCTCCAAGAGCCTTCCCTTGGAGGAAGAAGGGACCCATAGTCCTCTTTCTTCTTGGTGTTTTCTTTCACTAATATAATCCTTGCCATTGGTGACATGAGTCTTAATGGTTTTTTGTTCTTATGTCCTTATGCTCAATAGTTTAGTTGTTCTTTTATTTCTTAGTTTAATTCTTAGTTGTTCTTTTATGTTTCTTTCTCTAACCCTTTTCCTTTACAGCTGTCTTGCTTAGCTAACCCAACTAAGCTTGTAAGCACCTCTATTTTGCTCATTTAGGAGACAAAAGAGGCACAAAAGATTGGCGACTCCACTAGGGAAAGGTATCAATTTCCTACCCCATTTGGGTTTTTATAGCTCTTCTTTTGGTTTATTTAACCTGCAGGTACCTTAACCGACCCAAGCCGACCTGAAAAACATCCAATTCAAAGTTGAATTGAGAGAATTCCATCCGAAATTTTCTTCACGACCGTGTGTCAGTTGTGCGCAGGTTTATTGGCCCACAGTCACGCATCATGTGCACATGCCCCAGAATCACAGTGTTGTTCTGCGCACCTGTGCCCAAAAGCCTATTTTGGTTTGCACACAGGCGCTCAGTGTGCCTCTGTCTACTCTGAGACCCGCGCACCTGTGCAAAAAAATACACATTGTAAGCTTTTTGTGATTTGGGGAAGGCCCCTAGCCTTCTTAAAAGTGATTTCTTGCATATTGTAATCTGCACCACACTTAGTTCTCTCTTCATATAAAGGGATTAGTCAAAACACATAGGCACTTAGGGGGTTTAAAATCATTATTTCCTCTTTTGTTTTCATTTTGCCACATGGATGGCTTGCTTTGACTAAAAAGTATAAGTTGGAATCATTTGTAATCACATAAAACTTGCATTGGGACCAGAAGTTGGATAACAATCGCTTAGTATGCTCTTCTCTTGCGCTTCCAAGCGACCTTGAGAATCAGAAAAAGATTGTAGGAAAATTTCATCTCCCTTAAAAAGACTAAAACCTTTAGGAGAGGACAACAGCTACCTCGGGACTCCTCTTAGTTTATTTTTCAAACACATCTTAAGATCGTAATGGGCCCATACATGCCCACATGCTACAAAGATAGGATAGTGTTGAAATTTACTTTCTTAGATTAAATCACTAGGGAAGTTTAAAGGTTTTGTAACGGGCCCATACATGCCCACATGATCACAATATAGGATAGTTTCAAAGCTTTTCTTAGATTAAATCACAATAGGGAGTTAAAGGAATAGTAAAGGACCCACATGTTGACATGCTAGTTTCCTAGGGACTTTTGAATTACATAATGTTGTACCAAAGGCATTTAGTTAATTAGGTAATCAACACTTGTAAGGACCAAGCGAAGTCCACATGCAGCAAGGTGACACCTAATTCATTAAAACATTGGCACACTTTCATTCATTCACACACAAAAGTCACTTATCACTCACATAGTTTTCCTCTCAAAATGTGGAGGTCAAAGTAAGTTTCCTCCAAAGGGATTCCGAAACACCCCACCCTTTTCTTGACGAAACTATCCACTCCCATTTAATTTCAACGAGGTTGGTTCACACCCCCAATCTCTCAAACAACCACATCTAATTTTTTTTCTAAAAACTCACTAAGTTTTCCTCCACAGGAGGTGCCAAAAGAAGTTTTTTAGTCTAGGTAGGATTTCGGGGATAGGCATCCAAATAACTCCCTGTTATCTGGTTCTCACATTGTCAAAACAATAGAAGTTATCAAATAGGGAACTGAAAATCCTCCAAGTCAAGTGTTCCTAACACCATAAGGCAAGGAGATACCCGTGAAGGGTTGAAGGCCGAGGTTTGGTTGTTCTGTGCATCCCCCCTTGAGGCACCCACCTCTTAGACAGGATCCAGCCCGTGACCCATTTCTTAGGCCGAAAATCTAAATGCCGCAATTTGACCGAGGTACCCAGTGACCAAATTTTAGGACATCTACCCAGGTGGCAATTATGGGCTGCAATTGCACCTTGATCGGATTTTGTGTGGCTATTGGGAAATATCGCCATATCTTTTGGGATATGCCCCCCTTATCCCTCATTATAACTGATTACTTCATCCTTCACTAATTTATCTTCTGGTGACTTCAGACCCCACTGTTGAATACTATTGGAACGTCCAGTGCTATTTGAGAGGAAGGATGTTACGTATTTTAGGCCACAAGCATTTGTTTTCTTTGATTTCCCACGTGGAAAAAACCCACTTATCCACATATATGCTTCTTTTTCAAAACACTTTATGTATGATGCACTTCTGATTACATTTTTGATTTAGATATATATCATGTAAAGTTCAAAAATTGCAACAAAAGGCTCTTGTTTATTTATTACTCTCACCACACTTTGCACACATCCACTCAACTAGTCGGACATCATAGGGGACCCATAGAACCCCCGTCATTCCAAATGCTTGCTAAACCTCCCTCCTATTTTAGGGTGAGTTACTAGTTTTTCCAACTCATCGACCCCACCTTCTCACACCCCTGTGAGTGCCACTATCTTAAGATCAACTTTGCTTGGTTCCACCTTACTTGGGTCCACTTCCCAAGGGCCACCGTCCACTCACTCTCCTTTACACGGAAGCAGGGGGCCAACTTCCTCTCAAGGGGGAAGTACCAACCCACCTAGCCCCCCTCAAGGGTCAGGTTCATAGAACACTCACACCATGGCTGGAACTAATCCTCCGCCCCCACTACAGATGCCATATTTGGCCTCTCTTAACCTACCAGATCTAAGCAAACTCACAAATGATCCTATATTACATGACCCCACATGGCCTGCAATGCCTACCAAACTACCTTCAGACATCCCCAAGTTTGAAGGAAAGGCAGGGGATGACCCTGCCAACCATGTCATGACTTTCCACCTATGGTGCTCTTCGAACAACATTATGGATGATTCCATCAAACTACGATTATTTCAACGCACGCTCACTGGCCCATCAACCAAATGGTATGTAGACAAAAAATTGGGGTCCCATGCGACTTTTGAGTCCTTGGCCAAAGCATTTTTGACCTTCTTCCAATTACCAATTCGCCATGACAATGGTCTCGAACTACTCTTTAATTTTAAACAAACCTCAGCCACACATATCGCTAATCACATTCACGAGTGGTGTAGACGATGTAGTTTTTGCAAAGCTGAAACCACCAAACAAAAGTGTCTTGACTGGTTTCTCAGATCACTTGTCTCTCTCCTCGGTAAAGATGTAGCTTCCACCTTCCCTCAATCAGAAGAAGAAGCCATCAGTAAGGCTCAACAATATGACCTCATCTATTCACAATCAGTGTACTTATACACAATACTTCCTGATCTCCCAAAACCTGTTCCATTCAGTCAAGAAAAACCCGAGATGTCTCTCTTAGTAGACGGATTGATTGGTAATACCATGCACCATAGTCCACAACCCCAACAACCACCAATGTATGGCACACCTCAATATCCATCGAAATATGGGGGAACCTCTTATTATCCCCCACCCCCTTATCAACAACCATACCCTGTTGCTATTCCTCCACCCATCAGTGAGCCACCGCTAGCACCCCCAATACACCCACCTATCCAAACAAGTTTTGGTACTCCCTCTACCTCAGCTTATACTCTAAGTACTAGCAAAAGCACCACGCCTTCCTATGTACCTTATGGATCACAACTCCCACAAAATTTGTACTTTCCATTCCTTGGTCCTCCACACCCTCACGCTGGAGTGAATTTTGTTCAACCCTCTCCCCTTCAGCAATATCAAAATTTCGAATAGCTGAATATGGAAAATCTGACCCATCAGTCGAATAATGCCAAAAGAAAGAAAAAAACAGGAACAATAGCAACCCAGGTCAAGGCGGGAATCACCCCCAACAAAACCAACCTACTGGGGGCAACCAAACTCAAGGGAATTAGAACCCCCAGGGGGGCAATAACAATAAATGTCAAGGGAGAAATAACAATACTATTAGAACCACCTTCCCTTGTGCCATTTGCAGTGAGTTCAGTCATTATACTCATCATTGTCCCCAAATCGCTGATTTTAAATGAATGAAAGACTCAGGAATTGTACCACACTCTCCAACACCACCTGCCCCTCAACAGGCCCCACAACAATACATGCAACAACCACCCCTAGCGGTGCTGCAGAATCCCATTCCGCACCAGGGTGTGATGAACACCCAATAGGACACGTAGCCTACCCCACCATAGTTGGGACAATACCTCAATCTAAACAATCCCGTAGATCGTACTATCCTTCTCACCAGTGAGGAAGAAATCCTTATGCAAACATGTAGTCATCAATACCATGCACCCGCTGAGTCTCCTCCCATTCCCCCAGAAACAATCTCAGCACCAATGGGACCCCTGTTGGTGATTCCTCGACCTAATGCCGAAACACCTCTTTGCATCCCTCGCATCCCATTGCGCAGGAATGTCCACAACCCCCAGGCTAGGGTGGCTCATAATTACAGTTTGGTCGATGACTTAGCACAATCCTCAGCTACCATGTCAGTCTTAGAAGTCCTTCAAACTTGTCCCACTCAGCGGAAATCATTACTTTCCGCCTTGGGGGCAGTCGACCTCGCGGATACTCAACTCATCACATTTGATCTCGACAATGGAGAACCTCGACTTCCCACTCTAATCGCTTTTCAAATCCTAGTAAAAATTTGGAACATTATAGTTCATTGGTGCATCATCGATGAAGGCGCATCCACATGCATTATGTCCAAGTCTGTATGGCAGAAACTTGGTTCCCCCAAACTCATACCATCTTCCATTACCTTAAGAGCTTATGACGGATGACCATCTTCTCCCGAAGGGCTCTTCCAAAATGTCCCTGTAGAACTCGGGGGCAAGACCATCCTCATTGACATTGAAGTTATCGATGCCCCACTTGATTATAATATCTTGTTCAGTCGTAGCTACATGTATGCTATGAAGGCAGTTGCCTCTTCCATCTTTCAAACAATGATGTTCCCCCATAACGGGAAGATCATTACCATTGACCAAGTTTTACATTACGAGCCTAACCCTTCTGCCAACATCGATAACATTCTCCCTCTCATCCACATGAGTCATGATGCATACCCACTCATCGAAATGGGTCTTGGAATTTTCAAAGACCCATCATTGTTAGGAACTTACCATGGTGCACCACCGCTCCTTCATCCTTCCAATCACGTATGTGTCATATCGTCCAATGGAACTGACATAGAGGATACCCTTCCTCCTAGGGAGGCTTCTATCATATCTGATGTCCCACTAGTCGCAGAGCTCCCCCCTCATGAGCCTCCTGTGAACTCGTAAACTCCACCAGTTCACAATTTCACCTCTCCCCAAGGCCATATCCCAGTTTGGGAGACAGTTCCCCAAGCCATTACTCAAATTCCCTTCTTCTACCCTCCACCTAGTGTACAAGCTTTCCAAGTAGCCACAACGCTTACCCTCCCTAATATGGTGATGGCAATTCTAGTTTGGTATTTACATCCACCAGAGATGGTTCCTCAACCATCCCTTCCCCCCCAAACGGAAGGAATCCGAATGACGATTCCCATACTCACTCCCACCATACCCTCTACACCCCCACTCACTAACCTCCCTGCCACAGCTAGGGGCAGGCGAAAGAAGAAGGAGCCCACAACTCCACTTCCCCCACGCATCCAACCTTCTTGCGCACTATGTGAGAAAGATGGACACCCAACCAACAAATGCCCATCTCTACCCAATTTACGTAACCTAATACCACTCAATCAAACACCATCACCACCCGCCACTATAGCAAGTACTGTTGCTACCTCCCCTAACTCAAGTAGCAAAGGGTTGCGAACCAAATTTGCTTGCGCTATATGTTCAGAATATGGCCATTATACACACCATTTCCCAGCTCTACCTCGCTTCCAACAAAGATTAGTCGCAGTACGCCAAAGCTTCCAGCATGAACCCAATCCAGCTACATCATCCCTACCAAACATCACTGACATCCATTATGTCACGAATTCAGTCAATGAACATATGAGATGCCCTTGATCTCTATGTGAATCCTTAGATCATTTTACATATCAATGTCCTATAATCATTGAATACAGGCAATGCCAAATGACCCTGATTCAAACCCATGCACCCCCTACAGAATCGATGGTTGACCTTACCTCACCACTTGAGATTCTTCATATCATTTCTCTTGAACCAAAGGCACTCCCTATTCCTCCGTGGTTCTTGGATGACTTATTCGAGGATTTACCCCCAAATCCCCCCAATTATCCCATTCATTTCCCTACGGAAATTTTACATCCAACTACCACTGGTACTCCTTAGTACCTCGATATTTGTTTTATGTCGAGCGAACCATCGCAATCTCATTGCATCGTTCCCCCTACTTCTTCATCACCAAAGGACAACCACATAGTGACAGTCACTGATATTACTCTTTAGGATCCCTTGTATTCCCACCAATTCCACTATGAAGAGGACATACTCGAAGAGTTAAACACCCCTGACTACCCATGGGATGCGCTACATCAACATGCACTCTTCTTTCCACAAGAAGCCTCCACACCTCCTAACCAACACCCCATATACACAGTCGAAGACAAGGATTTTATCCCATCAGGGCATATTGACTGGTTCAACAACCCCATTCCTGCCCCTAATGCTTTTGAAGAAGGCAACATGGCCAACATTTCCCTGACCATCAAAATCGATATTTCCACAAAAAATGGAGTCGTCAAGGAAATCACCATTGGCGCCGCATGCACTCCTCAAGAAATCACCACTTATACAACCCTCTTCCAAGAATATCGTGATATTTTTGCCTGGTCATACACAGAGATGGATGGCCTTGATCCCTCTATTGTCGAACATCACATCGACACCTGGCTTGACATTACACCAGTTCATCAAAAACAACGACCGCTACACCCATCCAAAGCAGCGGCCATTAAAGCCGAGATTGACAAATTATGCACGGCTGGGTTCATCTACCCCATCGCCTATACCTCATGGGTTTCCAACCCTGTACCCATTAACAAAAAATAGGGCACTATCTGCGTCTGCACAGACTTTCATGATCTCAATCATGCCTATCTCAAAGACAACTTTCCAACGCCTTTCATCGATCAAATTATCGATGAATGCGTAGGCCACGAGGCTCTGTTCTTCATGGACAGTTTCTCTGGTTATAATCAAATCCAAATCCACCTAGCCGATCAATACAAAACCGCATTCACCACCCCTTGGGGTACTTTTTCATATCGTGTCATGCCTTTTGGCCTAAAGAATGCTGGCACAACTTTCCAACGGGCTATGACATACATTTTTCACGATCTGGCTCATATCATCCTCACATACTTGGATGATCTCACAACTCGATCCAAAAAATGCACCCAACATCTTGATGATTTACGAATCATATTCCAATGGTGTCATCAGTACAACATCCGCTTGAACCCCCTCAAGTGCGTGTTCTGCATCACTACAGGGTGCCTCCTCAGATTCATCGTTTCCCAAAGCGGTATTACCATGGACCCCCTTAAAGTCCAATCCATCATAGAAATTCCACCCCCTCGGAATTTACGTCAACTCTAGAGCCTACAAGGAAAAGCTAACTTTCTACAACGATTTATCCCAGATTATGCCACTCGAGCACATGGTTTCCTTCGCTTACTACGCCATGACATCCCATTTCACTGGGATGAACATGCCCAAAAATCATTTGACGATCTTAAAACGACACTGTCTAACACCCCTTTAATTAGTTCACCTGACTATAATCGTGACTATATCCTCTACATATCACCATCAACTGTCTTAGTAGCAGGAGTTCTCATTCAAATTGGCGATGTCGATCGTGAGCATGTCATTTACTACATTAGTAAAAACCTCTCAGGGCCACCCTTGAAGTATAAGCACGAAGAGAAACTAGCCCTTGCAGTCGTCCTCGCAGTCCAGAAACTGCGTCATTACATTCTGCTTCACATGACTAAAGTCGTAGTAGATTCCAACCCTATGCAATACTTGCTCAGTCGTCGGCAAATTAATGAAAAATTTGCTCGATGGATCGTTATCCTTCATGAGTACGATCTTGAATTTTCAACACCCAAGAGCAAGAAATCTCTCGTCCTCACTGAACTTGTCACGACCTTCCCCTCTGATACTATTAGTGCCCCCGTCAATACCGACTTCCCCGACGAACATCTCTTTTATATCACTTTGGATGATCCTTGGTACGACGATCTCCTCGTCTACCTATGAACCCAAAATTTCGGTCACCACCTCTCAGGAGATGATCGCCATCGTATTCACCACCAGCCCCCCCACTATCTCCTCATCAGAGATATCTTATATCGACCAGGGGTCGACACCATACTTCGTCGATGCTTGACTATTGACGAGGCCGATAGAGTCTTTAACGACTGCCATAGCGACGCATGCGGGGACCATCTTTCAGGAATGTCCACTGCTTAGAAAATCATCCGAACAGGTTATTTTTAGCCTACATTGTTTGATGATTGCATTCATTCCGTGAAGCGATGCAATAAATGTCAGCTTTACGCCAACAAAGCACGAGCACCACCTGCTCTTCTTCACCCAGTCATTACGGCCGACCCCTTTTGTAAATGGGGCATTGGCTTCATGACTTGTAATCCCCCATCCAACAATGGACACAAATACATTGTTGTTGCAGTCGATTACTTCACAAATGGGCTGAAGCCATGCCCACCTTCAACAACACCACTGACACTGCAACGCGTTTTTTCTTTAATCATGTCATATCCCGCTTTGGAGTACCACTCCAACTAGTTTCTGATCATGGGAAACATTTCAAGAATGAGATTTTTGTCAAACTTTCATCATGGTTGGGATTCTCCCACAAGTTTGCCTCCCCATATTACCCTCAGTCTAACAGATAGGTCGAAGCAGTTAACAAGGGTCTCAAGACCATGTTGCAGCGCATGATTAACAAACATAAGACCAATTGGCAACATATGTTATTTTCCGTGCTATGGGCTTACCGTACGACTGTGAAAATAGCCACTGGTTTCACACCATTTCATCCAGTCCATGGGGTTGAGGCCACTCTTTCCATCGAGTGTGAAATTCCCACCTTACACATCGCAATTGAGCTATTACCCGACACTGCTCCAATGGAGCAGCGTTTGCTGAACTTAGAGTCCTTGGATGAAGATCATCGATCTTCATTACAGAACAATGAGGCAACCAAAAAAGGGTCAAAGGCAACCTTTGATTGCCATGTCAAACTTCGCTCATTTCACAAAGGTGACCTCGTCCTTGCTTACAATATCACTCACGATACCCTCGGTCATGGAAAATTCGAGTCACTATGGCATGGCCCCTACATTATCCAACATTGCCTCACCAAAGGCACATACATCCTGGCTTCCCCCAAAGGCCTCTCTCTCAAAGAACCCATCAACGGGTTATACTTAAAGAAATTTTATGCCTAAGCGTAGCCATTCTACATTAGGTTATTTCTTTTATAGTGTTTTTAATCTTTTTTCTATCCCTTACATCTAAACTATCATTTTTGTTATTGATAGATGCTTCCTCCACCGACCTACCACATCGGTTACACCGACGACACTAGCCGGTGGACACAAAATCTCGCTTCGGCAGCTTGGGCCCTCTATACCCCCTCACATGAACTGCTCCACTCTAGCGGCATATGTTTGGGTTCAACAACCAACAACCAAGCCAAGTACACTACCGTCATTGGCCTCCTCGCTGATGCCCGTCATCATCGTATTCGTCACCTTAGCGTCTTTCTTGACTCTCAACTAGTCGTCCTCGAGTTCAAAAATGTGTACCGTGTCCTTGATCCTTGCCTCTTTCAAAAATACCTGCAAGTTAGACTTTTTTCTTGATATTTTGATTTCATTACATTTACACATATTCCAAGACAATTGAATCAAATTACAGATAACCTAGCTAATATTATACTCGATTGGCATATATCACATCAAGATATCTCTACACACACATAAACCATCAAGAGCTTGTCACAACATATATAGATTAGACATCATCAACACATTAAAAAACACATGTAAACATCACAAAGACCCCAAAATGTATACTCATATATATATATATATATTGGTCAACAGTGCCATCAAAATGTTTACATATACATAAAAAACATCATATACAAAATCCTCAGCCCAGTGAAGCACCTCGGTAATAAACTGGTCTCAGTACACCAAAATGGGCTCACCAGCCTATATACAAAATATAAACATACATAGAGTGACACTCAAGGTGCCTCTAGAGCACCACCTCCTACCCCTCCCTTAGGCGGTGGTGCCCCACCCGCTACTGGTCCCTCCGGACCTGAAGGTAACCATCCGGTCATCGCTGCACCTGCTACTGCTATTCGCCGCACCATGGTTCACCACATCAGCGGAACTCCCACACATTGCTCCAGAATGCCCTCATCCTGGATGCGCGACCACATGCCCTCAGGCACGCCCTATAGCACCGCCTCCAAGCGGCGACAAATTTCCTCAAAATCTCCCCCAGCCTCCGCCGGAGGAGCATGTGATGGCCCGACATTAGGGTCATCAAAACGACGTCTCCTAGCCGCTCTCTTATCACCGGTTGGTCTCGCCTCAACGTCCTCGCGCTGATGTCTCTCTCCTGCCCGCGGCCCTCCCTGCGGCAGTCTCCCTGGCTCCTGACGAGCCGACGCTGCCATCAGCTCAACCTCACACTCGTGAGGTCCCACATCTGCACATACAAATAACCAAATGATAGTATCAACATCTATACAAAATACACATGTCATGCTATCTCAAAAAATCAACATATCAAAATCACAAACATACCTCGGTGATCAAACACCTCCCCTGGAGGTAACACCATATATGGATCACCCCAGAAGTCAACACCATAGTATGGATACTGCATTATGATCTGAGGCATCTGCTGCCACACTTGTGCTGCCTCAGTCGTGAAAAAATGGCCGCCCTCACCACCACTGTGGCGAATCAAAATCATCGACCACTGCCTCAGTCACGGATCTCACGCACTAGGTGCACCCAATAAAACTCTAGGGTGCAACATCGACACCCTCTCCAAAAACCAGGCCACCAAGATGGACCCAAAGGCAAAGTCCCCTGAGTCCGCAGTCCGACATCTGTCCAGCTTCCCTACCATCTTGGCATGCAACATCAAACTCCAGGCAAAATTCTCTCTGACCAGCGCCCTCCCCATAACCCTCAGCTGACCACCACTGATCCGCTGAGTTGCGAGGGACCCATATACCCTCACAATCATCGCTGCTACACAACGATGAGCTAAAGCATCCATCGCTCCGATACTCACTACGGAGCATGACATGAAGTTCTCCCTCAAACAATACCTCCGGCCCAAGGTAGCTAAATGCATGTCCATAGGTAACACAGGCTCCACCGGTAGGGGCATTCCCCGAAAAGGGAGCCCAGTCAGAAAGTATACATCCTCCACCACTGTGAAGGCAATCTGCTCTCCCTGCACCATAAAGCAATGCAGATCCAGACTCCACATCCGGATCAGAAACTGCAGAAGATACTTCTGCGCCTGTATCAATAGGCACTCGAAGAACTTCAGTAGCCCATAGGCTGCCAAAGTGGCAAGAACCCCCGACTTCTCAATAGCCATGATATCCCTCAGTTGTGACCAGTCCTGCTCTCACCAATGGACTGAAATCGTGCAAATGATTGCCTACAACCACATAATAAAGTCCTAGGTCAGCCATATTGACCATAAAACACATTAAAATCTCCAAAAAGTATAAGTTTTGCACCCATCAGCCTTGCCCCCAAGGCGCGTCTGTTTAACCCACAGGCGTGCACATATGCGCGCCTGTTCACCCCACAGGCGCGCACACATGCATGCCTGTCCATCCCATAGGCACATGTGCGCGCATCTGTTCATCCTATAGGGGCACCTCCATGCACCCCTGTCACCAAGACAGGCGTGCATCACAACGCGCCTGTCCACTACACAGTCGCACACCCATGCACAACTGTGTAGCAAACAGGCGTGCATACCATGCACGCCTTTGTCCCCTCTTATGGGTGCACCCATGCGCAGCTATTAGGATAACAGGCGCGCACCCGTGCACACATATTTCTGGATCGCCTGCACACTGGGGGGCCCACACCCATAAAAACCCCTGTACGACCCTACCCACAAATTGAAAACCTACTTCTATGCAGGATGATAAGACTACTAACCTGAAGCTCGCTAGTCCTGAATCAGCTTCCTCATTCTCCCAGAATCTCCAAATCTCCTTTGACTACCTCTCGTCCAGTCACTCTGACAGCAAGAACAAATGAGGTGGCAATGTGGGCCCTACAACTATATATAGGCCTTTCCACCAAACTTCCAAACACCATTCCGGGAGCTCCGGGCGTCCGTTTTTCGATCCATCTTCAACCACGAGATAAACATCCCATGATCTACATCAAGACAGTTCCCGAGCCATTTTTTATCCTTAGCCCCCGTGGTGCCATTTTTTCATACCCCATCCAGGTACGCATGCTCATGTTCAAAATCATCAAATAAATGCTTGTATGTTCGATTCTCTTCAGATATTGTACACTTCAGGTATTTGGCTTTCATGTGTGCATGTACTTGGTCATCATACATCAACGCAACCCCTTCAGGTATATAATCAACACTGGCATGTAATCATTCCCTCTGAATCTCAATTGCATCTCCAGTCACACCCTCTGAAATTTGCCTCTAGGATCCCCATCTCCGGCTCTGCAGTACCGACACCTCCATTGCATTTTAGGTATTGTCACCCGGTAGCACTGTCCCCCACATGAGTTGTCCCATTCATAGCACCCTTTGGCACTTTGACACTCATGCTGTTTTTCAACCCTTTAGGGATGGGAGTCCTAATAGTCTCACATCATGTCGTGAATCAACCACATACTCCTTCTCCTCATTTTTCTAGCTTTCCCAATGGACTCCCATATTATCTCTTCAAGGTTCTATTTTGACTGCACCTCCGCAGTACCATTAACCCTCCATTTCATCCACAATCAGTTTTCCCATCCGCAAATTTCCCTCCATTTCATCTACCTCATACAAAAACCCACCCATGGGGCCCCCAACCTCCACCAGTTCTCCAAGCACACTGCACCCTCACCGGCTCAACCATATTACATTAGGGCACCCATTTTTGTATTTGTACACTCATCCCAAATTATTCTTTATAAATTGTAAAAAGCCTTTGTTTCCAACATTTACATATCTTTTTGTCGTCACCTTTGACGACCTTTTTCCCTTTTTGGCAAAGGCAACCCATGTCGCCCTTGGTTGGGGCACTCCCTATCATCTACCCCTGTTGACATCGTCCATATACTCCAAGTATCCCACATGCCACTTACCTCTGCCCTCTAAGTTTGTTCACTTTGTCCCGCCTCTGGCACAACTTATCCCACGTCTTGTTGTCCCCCTGACACTCAACCTAGTTGAACGGTTGCGACCACTTATACTTCACATATACCCCCAACCAAGGGAAATTTTGAGTCTTCATACATCTTGACTTCGTCCATGTACCTCCTCCAGTTCCTAACCTCACCTAGTAGATTTCACGAAGCCATTTGCTTCTTGTAGTCACGTCCCCCTTTTGTCAACATCAGCACAGTTTTCAGAAGGGCGAAAATATCTTGACTCTCATTACCTTTCCAATGAGAGGTCTCGGACGACATAGGGAGAACAACAATTGCTCCCTGCTGTCGTTGACCCCCGTAACATTCGACTTCAACACTTTCTCATGTTACGGTGGGTCTTACTTTGCGACTATTGCAGTTATTTCTTATATTCGCCGAAGACCTCTGAACTTGGCTGGGCTATTAATGCCTACAGAATCCGTCATACTTCCTACAGGTATCACTGCCTACTGTTTAGAGTATGTTCCTCTACAGAATTGTCTTATGCCTTTATCATGACCACCCCGTAGGGCACTGCAGTTGTCTACATCAACACACCATTTCAGTTACTATACACCACCATTCTTTTTTGAGTTACATGACACGAGCATGGGGCATGCCCACCTCATTTGTACACAATTTATTTTTACATACCTTATGGAAGGTTGGGCTCTACAGGTTCCCTTCTCCCTCCAATGGGTCACTCTTGATACTCTCACTATCGCTCTCTCTTACAACGACACTCTCAGTAGAAGAAACATTGATGAATTTCAGCTATACGTATGCTCCTAACCTCATCCATCAGGGGGCATCTGTTATCACTGAAATTTCATCCGCAAATGTTTACAGAAACCCAACATCGTTAAATAGTTATGAGGTCACCCATGGACCAAAATTACCACAAAAGAATTTCCAAAAGGTCCAAAACTATACAACTAGTGATAAAATTAAGGTGCGCTATGACTACACAGGGTGCGCGCGCACATGCGCAATTCAAAAACGCATTAAAAGCGCACATGTGTACGATGCGCGACTGTGGTCACTAAAATCCACGCACATCTGAGAATGACGCATTTATGAGATTGGTCTGCCTCCCACCCACTTCTAGTTCAGCTTCCAAGTTGATTTGACACCCAAATCTTGGTTGAATCCGACTGGGTGGCTGGTCAAAGACCTTAAAATGCCCTAAATATCCTCTTTTCACACTATAAGCTAGTTGCACAATACCTCAAAGAGGTGCTATAAAACAAGGCCATGGGTGCACTTCATTTTCAAGGAATTCATTAGCAAAGTTATGTTGCTGCTATTCTCTTGAGGAATCCTCTATTCTCATCAAGAGTATACTAGCACCATTACATTGGACAATCCATCT
This sequence comes from Picea engelmannii, assembly GCA_009831015.1. Taxonomy (NCBI): domain Eukaryota; kingdom Viridiplantae; phylum Streptophyta; class Pinopsida; order Pinales; family Pinaceae; genus Picea; species Picea engelmannii. Next base: position 76,245 of record ML793084.1, read on the forward strand.
CACCTCTTGAGTGGATTAGCTTGGGATTCTTTCACCATTTCATTCAAAGTTGTAAGAAGAGCTTAGTTGTGGGGGTCCAAGAGCCCTCCCTTGGAGGAAGAAGGGACCCATATTCCTCTTTCTTCTTGGTGTTTTCTTTCACTAATATAATCCTTTCCATTGGCGACATGAGTCTTATTGGTTTTTTGTTCTTATGTCCTTATGCTCAATAGTTTAGTTGTTCTTTTATTTCTTAGTTTATTTCTTAGTTGTTCTTTTATGTTTCTTTCTCTAACCCTTTTCCTTTACAACTGTCTTGCTTAGCTAACCCAACTAAGATTGTAAGCACCTCTGTTTTGCTCATTTAGGTGACAAAAGAGGCGCAACAATTGTCTTTTCTTTCGAAATATTGAAATCCACAGACATTGCCAAGCTCAGTCGTATCGTTCCTAGAGCCTTTCTGTCAATAATCTCCCATTCTTCATCCTTCATGGCCGTCGAATTCTTTGCTACTCCGCCCAATGGTCGGAATAGATCCTTCTGATATAAATAATCTTCCATCTTCATCTTCCATAACTGGTAGTTTTGGCCATTAAATTTCTCGACCCTAAACTTTTCATCTTCCGACATTGCTCCCATTCAAACCAGGAACCCTCTTTTCCTGTGAGTTACCTTTCGCTCTGATACTAGTTGTTAGAAAAACAGGACCGTGGAGCAATAAAATGAAAAAAATGTGGAAACAAAACACATAAGATACACAATACAATATAGACACAGATTTACGTGGTTCACCCAATGTGGGGTACATCCACCAAAGAAATTCCTAGGTCCATCCTTTATTATTATCCAACAAATGAAGGGATACAACCTACAACAAAACCCGCTGTAACTTCCTCTTCTTTCTCTCACAGTCTCCTCTCTTAGAATACAATACTCACCATAATGCATAGCCACAATCCATTTCCCTCATAACAGAGGGTTGTTTTCTAGGGAAAAAACCCTAACACAATTTCTACCGTTAGATCTGCGACCTTATAATGAATGGTCCAGATTTACAATGAAATTGCAATATACATTTACAAGGCAATTTTTCCTTCGAGGGCTTCGCCTCGGAACCCCCATCGCGGGACGTTGCCACCAAACCCCCCAGCCAGGGGGATAGCCCCCTTGGACCCCGAAGAGGGGGTACTCCCCCTCTGCACTCCCCCACATGGAAGATTGTACATACTTCTGGGGTGTAAAGTCTTCATGGGGTATAAACAGGACTGAAAGCAAGGACCTCTGAATCAGGAAGATAATCAGAGTCCACAACCAATAATGAGGATAGTCAGCTTGAACCAACATCGAATCTTCTTCCACGATGGTCGAGGACTGAAAATACAATGATTCAAAGGAAAAACCAATTTGATAGTTAGTAAGAACCTTTTCAATAGATTCTACCTCCCTTGCTTGTTCAAAATTTTCGGATGGATTCCTCTCACCCCGCGAACAAAATTCTTCTCACAATTCAGTGATAGGATTTGTAACTGATTCATCATTCGCGGTTGAATATGATTGGATGAAAGGGAAGCAAGCATCATAGAGGAGATTTAGTACAAATGACATGTCATCAAGATTAAATTTACAGAGAACATGATGGATTCTAGTTGAAAAGCCTTTTGGAGATGAATTGTCATTGATTAGCAAAGTCTGAAATTCTTCACATAATTGATTGTAATCATAGATTTCAAATGCATCTAAAAATTCCTCTACAAATTGGAACCAATAAAAAATGTGATATGTTGGAAAAGACTCAAATCAATGTTTAATCTGACCCCTAAAAGTAAAAGAAAATAATCTGCATAAAACCTTTATATCAAAAATATCATGCTTGATTCATTTACACCAAAACTTGTTAAGATGGTCTTTTGTAGACACATTTACCCCACCATCAAAGGTGAGTTTCAACAAGCGAGAGACTGTCTCATTGGGAATATTGGGTAATGAGAAGTGGAAAGCATGTTCCAACACAGTGATTTGGGGAGCCATGGGGAATTAAATACATTCGAGATAAAGGCTCCTATAAGGCCATCTTGTTAGTCGACCCTCATTCTAGCGCCATTTGTTGACAGACGTAAGTGACACACCGTCAACTGGAAGGTCAAATCCAGATCGGGGTTGTCTAAATAACCCAAGCCCTTTGGAATGAAATGACCTGACGGGTTTAATGGCTTCGTTGGTCAACTAAAGTCCTAAAATTAATAAAAGAAACAAAACTAATCTATAAAGCCATAATACTGAGAATATAAGTCTAATAATTTACAAAAATCAAAATAGAAAGATGGAATATGTGCATATGATTATAAACAATGCATATACAATGTACAAGATTTACTCGATATCTTGCGAAATAGATGTTTTGAAAGCGTTTGTAAAAGAGATAAAGAAAGCACATACATTTTTTTGTTTTCTGTCTAATATTTAAAATCTAAAAGAAACTAAAGAGTACTAAGTGAATATTATTGAAACAAGAATAGATGAACAATCAAAGCTAATTCAAGCTGTTCCTATTTCATTGGTAAATAATCTAACTAAAAAGAACTAGTAAACTAACCTGTGATTAATCAATTAAAATGAATTTATCCTCTTGTGCAATTCAAGCTCATAGTTGTCCTTCTTATTAAGGAAACCTGTAACAGAACATAGCTGATACGCCCAGAACAAACTCAAAGGTGCTTTGGAACAATAATATAACAACAAATTGATAAAATATACAGATCTGGTGATCTTATGATAATGAACACTTATAATAAAGGAAACTTAATACAAAGAATTCATATAATCCACCATCCAATATCCAACATAAATCAACAATATTTAAATGAAAGATTTGATCACATATGTAATATGGAACAACAGATTATAGACATCATCAAAATACTTAATAATATGAAATACCATACAATAACCAGACTAAAGCTGCATCAAACGTAATAACATTTCATAAGATAGAAGTAAAAACATAACTGGGTAAGCGTCACATAGGTCTAAAGCCAAGTAGTGAACAACCTCTCCATATCAGTCTTCCAAAATCATATGTCCATAATGTGTCCCAGCCAAAGATCCCTTCACTACTAAGAGTGATCAATATTTAAACTAGTTTAGGATTCACATACTCTTACCATACAAGATAGAGTTGAATTCCCAAAAATAGATAGTTTTACAAAAATAGTGAAACTAGAAACCACTCATGTATGAGTTGGTTTGTAAAAAATAAACCAAAGTTTTATAAACATAAAAGACAAAAACTACTGAATAATAGAGCGTATGATCCAAAGTGTTTTCTCCATGTAATCAACATCATAATCATCAATTTCCTGTAGATAGAAAAACATATTTGATATTTAGAAAACAATGCTAACTATTATTCAAAAAATAGATAAGCTACCGGATTTTGAAGCTAGTCTAAAATAGTAAAAATCAAAAAATAAAATCTAATCTATTTTATTTTCAAAAAAGAATCAAATCAAATAAAACAAACAACTATTTTCTATTTCAGCCATTTGACAAAGAGGCATCTGATATATCCAAATCTATGATAGTGAAATTTGTTGAGTTTTTATGATAATATTATTAGACTGCTTAATCATTTTGCTTGTGAGATCTTAGTTTGAATTACTCTGTTTCTTAGGCTTGCAAATTTTATTTAGAGTGGGTTTGTCGCTATAAGCCTGATGAGGTTCAGAAGCAAGGGTAGGGGAAATCCTTTGGTTTGTCGCTATAAGCCTGATGAGGTTTAGAAGCAAGGGTAGGGGAAATCCTTTCTTTCAGCACATCCATTACATGTTCCAACAATTTTCTGGGTAAAAAAATGCATCGTGACTTCTTAACCATGGGGGTTTGCAAAGCAACAAAATTCTTATAAGCCTGTGATGAAAGAGGCTGATAGAGGGTTCAAGCTTCGTTTCCTAAAATGTTTTGACTTCTTGTGCAGGCTCATTAATAAATAAAAGGGCATATTTAACTTGGAACCCAGAAAAACCATCAATCAGGCTTGAATCTCCGTGCAAAAATAAAACAAATGCTTACCTCAACCACAACAAAAATCCTGATATTTTTTCCTCCAAATAACGAGACTTATCTCTAAAACTATGTAGTTTCTGAAGAAACTTATTGTGTGGAAGGTGAATGATCCCATTTTAGAAATGGGTTTTAAAGGGTTTGGCCAAATTCGTAACTGTTTGCTCAGGAATCCTCCCGCAAAAACGTGTCTCTGTTACACACTTACGGATTTGAACTCTGCTATGTAATCACGAATGTGAAAAAACTCAAGGCTGTTTGGATCTACACTACTATAGGAGCCACATATATGGTTACAAAGAAACAACAGAGAGCGAGAGGTCTGTGAAAACAAAAAGGGCCCGAAACCTATGAAGCTTGGAGATTGTCATGCTTGATAAAATGAGTTTGGAAAAATGAAAAACTAGAGGGTGCACAAAAATATGAGCCATTAAAGATAATGAATGTCAAACCCTCAACCACTATCAAATGCCAATTCAAACAATGAAAGGGTTCATTAATTTCATTGGACATCAGGATGAGGTGTAGTCGTGGGTATAACAGACCAATACCAAGCGATATGAAGGTTGATATGATTGTTGAGAGCATGAGACCCATATCGAATGTTAACCCGATGTTTTGTGCATTCATACAATTCAAAGATTACAACCAAATGATCAACCAAGGAACCAATTAAGTCATGATATCCATAAAACATAAATATTGTGGTGTTTGTTTAATCAATGAATTCATAAAACTTGAAGCTTATCAATATATGAGTGCCTTCAAAGTGAGGTTTTCTTAGGTAGAATATATAACGACAAATCCCAAACCAAATTTTATTTAAATTCATGCTTACAGTCATGAATTTTAAAACAAAACAAATGAAAATTCAAGCGAAAACTCAATAAGATAAGTTTAACCCAATCATCGCCTCGAAGTTCAAAAGCATGAATGTTCATAAATTTAAGGAGGTGGCAGCTACAGAAAGGTACAATCCCTTTGTGGTGATTTTAATTGTGAAAAAAATCGACAGAATGGGTGGCTGCCAATAGGGAGATCCCCGTACTGGGTTTCTTTGCCATTAGGTCTCCAATGAAGGCATCATTGAGAATTTTGTTGACATCCTTACCTGTCAACATGGCTTGCCCTAGAAGCTGCGGGAACATGGGTAATGTTCTCTTCTTGCATTGCAGTGACTGCATCTCTTCCTCCTTGTCTGAGTTCGTCTGTGCTGGGGATTATTTCTTCTGTACCTCTAGGCCCGAGCTCTGTCCTACCCCTGCTTCCTGCCTCCTCTTCTTTAGCAACTCCGTAGGTAGAAGGTAGTGCATCCATGACTTGCGCGGGTTTCATTTTACTCCGAGCCATGACATAACCTCCTTGTCGAAGGCCTCCTCATCTAAGTAAAATTGTAGCATGCGTGAGTGGAAGTCCTCTCGGTTGGAATACCTTGGCCATACGAATGTATGGTGGTGGTTCATGCTGAATGCAATGTTTCTCGTATTTAGGTTGAGCAATTCTTGTGGAATGCACAATCTCTGAGTTGCGTCGAGAAACCTATTGTACCATTTGGAGAACGTCGTGTTGTTGAAGGAAGTGTTCTCCAAGTCTGACCTTGAGTGCCAAGGCTCAAACATCTTTTCCAATTACCCCTTATCTGTTGGCGATAGACATATCCTTGTGGGTGGCATCCACTTCAACATTGCAAACGCAACCAACAAGTAGCCGTAGGTGAAAGTGCCACCCTTCTCCTATGCTTTCTCACAAGCCACCGGGAGTTCTTCTAGTAAATAGCTGCACCAGTTGAAGACAACTCCATTGGCGCAAAAATATTCCATTGATAGGGCATCCTGTGTACACTCGCCTTTGTAATAAGACCGCATGACCTTGCTATCAATTACATAGAAACTGGTCCTGACCGTCTTGGGTAGAATGGGGTCGATCTTGGCTGTGCGCCCCCCTTATATGTATGAAACCACTCATATAAACTGGGCTCCCCCTTCTTCTTTCCATGCTTTCTAGGACCTTGAAAACCTTTGGAAACATCCTCTCCTTCGATGGATAGTCCAGTAAGCTGGTGGAATTCCTCTGTGTGATTTGGATATATCCTATCCAACCAAAGGCTTCTGTCATGTACCCTTTTGATGAGAAACTTGGTGCACCTCGCAACTTCTCCAGTGGTGCCAAAAACTAGCAAATCCCTGAGGTTCATAATGGAAGAGTTAAGCAGGTTGACGAACTCCGGCTTTGGCATGAACTGCATGCCTCCCAACTCGTTCAGAGCGACACTCCAGAAGACATCGTTGTTCATCTGCAGGAACATAATTTGGTCTATCAGGTCAATGTTGAGGAGCTTGACTTGCTCAACCTTCCCTTTGATATCACCCACAATCTCGACCCAAGGGTCACAGAGCTCATCTAGTACTGCATCCTTCGAAGAGATGCTTCTGCTCCATGTAGCTCGGCATGGTGAGTCTAAACTATCAACAAATTCAACAAGATAAACAAGGATTTGGCAGCATGACCAAGGGTCGAGGGATTGCACAGGCTTGATCACAATTCATAATTAACAAATAGCTAAGTTATCTCTAGGAAACAATGCATCCTACATCGAGTTTACAAAACCTTATACTTGATCTTAGCTAGCAACTTTTGTAATAATTGCTAAGGCTATTCATCATTAACTCTATAGATGCAACTTGGATCTGAGTTGTTTGACGAAATTGGTTAACAAGGTAAATCTATTAGGTGATATCTACATTTACTGGGCAAGTTGGTCAGGGACGTGGCCGATTCCAGACCTTACCATTTAACGAATGAGAATCATGGCACGAATACCGATGACATCTTCGCATATCGCGACTTTATGGTTTAACAAAATTCAGACGGGTTACTGTAGCGGTAATAAAGGCTATGATTGGACTGGGTTCGTGTGGCACACAAACTAGGATTGCGTTCAGATTTGTTCTCCCCCCAACCACAAAGGGGTCCCTGTCATATTTAATGACTATCGTTAATATATTCGTGGCTCTTCTAATCCTCCGCTACCGAGCAAGCAATTCTGCATCAAACAACACCTTAGACGAAAAAAAAATGAAATACATGTCACGACGCAACAATGCACTCTTCGACTTTATTAACTGAATTCATAAAAATTGAAAAAAATCAAATATAACTACCATACATGCTCATTTGGACTAGAGAAACAATCCTTTAGCTCAATTCTTCTAAGACATATAGGGTTTCAGGTGAGCGCCATTCACCCATCCTGGCTGTAGTATACCATCTAGTTGTGCAAGTGTGACTGCTCTAGAAGGTCAGATCTCCGCAACTATAAATGGTCCCAACCAATGCATGCACAACTTGCCTAGATGTTTTTGGTATCGACTGTCATAAATTAGGACCTTATCTTCCTATGCAAATGCTTTGGTCTTAATGTGTCTGTCATGCCAATCTTTCTCCCTTGCTTTCTCACTGATTGATGGAAGTCTGCTAAAACCTAGTCTCTTCAAGTTCTTGCAATTCCATGAGCCTTTGCACCACTGATTCATCCTTTTTGAGTATTTATACATGTGTTATATTCTTTTTTCCTTCATTTTTCAAAAACGCGCTTTCCTGATGATGGACCACACTAGTTTGGTCCGAAACGTCGAAGAACATAAAACCTATGCGATGGATCCGAAAGCACTCTCTGA
>ML793084.1:87400-114856 GCA_009831015.1 Picea engelmannii
TGAGTATTTATACATGTGTTATATTCTTTTTTCCTTCATTTTTCAAAAACGCGCTTTCCTGATGATGGACCACACTAGTTTGGTCCGAAACGTCGAAGAACATAAAACCTATGCGATGGATCCGAAAGCACTCTCTGAACAATATATAAACTCATAGAAATGAATTCTGCAGGTAACACAACCTCTTTCCCATAAACTAGCTGAAATTGAGTGTACCTGTGGAGTTTCTTTGTGGTTGTCCTATAAGCCCATAAAACTGCTAGGACTCTGTCATCCCAATCCTCCCTATTTGCGCAAAAAACCTTCATTAATCCTCTCTCCAAAATCTTGTTAAACGCCTCTACTGTTCCATTGGCTTGTGGATGGTAGGGGATACTTTTATGATGTTGGATCAAGAACTTTGCCGTAAGCTTTGCTATTGTATTACTGATAAAATGACCACCCTGATCGCTGGTTAGACTTCTAGGACATCCAAATCGAGTGATAATATTTTCAAAATTGAACCTAGTGGCAGTATCGATTGAATAATCCTAGATAGTTTCTTCCTCAGCCCAATATGTAAGGTAATCAATTGCAATAGTAATATACCTATCCTTTGAATGCTTAGCCATGGGGTCGATCGGCCCAATGAAGTCAACCACTCATTTCTCAAATGCTTGTAGAGCTCGAACTGGCTGAAGAGGCAATTCATTGTGTCGTGATGGATTACCCACTCTTTGACAAACATCGCAGGATCTAGCATATTCCTTTGCATCCTTGAAGAGCGTGGCCCACCATAGTCCACCTTGGAGGACTTTCTGAGCAATGGCCTTTCTTCCAACATGACCTCCTGCAACTCCATTATGGAACTCCCACAAAACTTCTTGTCTTTCATGATCTAAGACACATCTCCTGAGGATACTATCTAGTCCCAACTTATACAATTTCCCCACAATCAATTGATAATCTGTGGCTCTAACCACCATATGAATTTTTTGAGTTGCAGAGTAAGTTTCTGGGCAAGCCCTTATACTTAAGAAGACTGCTATGTCTTCCAGGTATTTTGGTATGGCCTCAACCCATAATAGGTTTGCATCTGGGAGATGATCATCTACTGCTCCACCACTTTCTCCTGACTCTAATCTAGACAGGTGATCATGCCCTACGTTGCATCTTCCAGATTTAATGATTACCTCAAATGAAAATTTCTGAAACAATAACAACCATTGACAAATTCTTCCTTCCAAAATAGGTTTGTTAACTATACATTTTAACACATAATGATCAGTAAAGAACTTAAAATGAGAACCTAACAAATAATGTCTAAACTTTTGTAGAGTGTAAATCATATCTAAACCCTCCCTTTATGTGGTTGTATAGTTGTGCTCAGATTGCAATAACTTATTGCTAGCAAAATGGATAGGATGATCCATGGCTCCACCTCTTGGTTGCGCTAATATGGCTCCCAAGGCAATACCTGATGCATCTACGTGCACATGAAATTCATTTTCCCAGTTTGGAAATATCAAAATAGGTGTTGGCCCTTGGTTCTAGAAGTAAGAGAAGATTAAGGAAGAAAATACGAAATGTGAACTGCGCGGACGACATAGTGACTGATACTGGGTCGAAGTGAGCAAAAGAGCAGAAAAGATGGAGCGAAGTAAGAGAAAGCAAGTCATTGGACGAGGAGATTGAGGAAGACAAATTATCAAGGAAGATAGATTGTGGACAAATCAAAAAGTGGAAAAATCCACTGGTAGATGCTTTGGAGCACCTTGCGTGAAGGAAGGAAAGACAGTCTAGCAAAGCCCTGAAAACATGGGTCAAGTTGACCTAGGGTTTTAGACACCTAGGGTCTTGGTATCTAGGGTTTTGACACCTAGGATTTGGCCTAAGGTTGTCGGTGAGCTATTGTAATGTATAAATAAAGGTCAAGAGGACTTGATATGGGGTCGATTATGTGATGATGAGTGATTGCTATTATTACTAAGAGAGGAGTATTGTGTGGAGGGAGAAGTCTGTGTTGTAAGATCTTCATCTAGGTGCGAAGATCAACCCTGTAGCTGGGTGCGTAGGGAAGGGAGATAGAGAAAAGAGAGAAGGAGAGAGATCCATGAGTTAAGAGCGCAGATAGAACTGTAAGCTTTCACCTAATATATTATAAAGCACAGTTCTATGGATGTAGCCATAGGGAGAGGGTGAACCACATACATCTTGTTGTTGTGTTCTTTTTCTCTATGATATACTGTTATTGCATTAGTATGTTAGATTTGATATTTAACTGTGTGAGGTAGGTTTATGTTTGGGGTAGAATAATATGATCTCCATGCATGATTTCCTTGATCCCACTTGCATTTCCTTTGGTTGTAGACACCTATGTTCTGTGACCCCCTATTGCTACTTCGGGTGAGACTGCATCTGCTTCGCAGGTGTTGCTGAAAGGGAAAGTAGTTAGGGATTGTTGGTGCGCTATCAGATCTAAACCCTGGGTCTGCCCCTGTGCCAACAAATGGTTCCGTTTCCAGGACCAGGATCTTCTTGAGGGAATGTCAAGGTGGTTTCCATCGAATACAAAGATTCATAAGTGGATAGAAGAACAGGAAAAGGACTTCACAAAAGCTCAGAATAAGAACCCTAATATTAGCACAAAACACTGGTTGGGAAGGTATATCTTTACTGATATACACAAGATTTTATTTGGAGGAATTCATAAGGAGATATATGAGTGGCTGGCCAGATTAGCAGACACCCAGTTTGAGATCAGATCTAGACCGGCTATGGTTTGGATGTCGGCGCTGGTCAAGACAGTCAGATGGTTAAAAGAGTTGATAATGTTGTGTCAAGAGCAATAGATCACTGGTTTGATAGTACCATTGGAGGGTATATCACATCGTTTGATATTGACAGGGTGGAATCATATAGCCAAGCAGAGAGATATTTCTTTAAAGGACATAGAGGAATTTTTTTACACTTCTTGAAGTTGAAAATCAAGATGATATTGCATGATAAGAACATCTTGAATGTATAGTAGTGGGTCATATTGAAAAGGATAATGTTCAAGAATTCAGACAGTGATGACAACACAGAGATCAGACACACACGCAGTGGGAGGGCCTTCAGAGAAGTTACTTTGGTGAACTTGTTCGAGCAGAGTCATGAACCAACACAAGAAGAAGGGTTCTACAGTGGAGAAGAAGAAGGGTTGCTGAACAAGGAAGATTCAGAGTCTGCTATGGAAGAATAAGAGAATACTGAAGAACCTCGTCAAGAAGAGTCATAAACTTCAAGGACTGCGCAGACTGTTGAAGTAAGTGCCATTACACCTCCTGTTGTTTCAATAGCATTAAGTAACCAGAGTAACCTAAGTTATCAGAGCACTCAAAGCACTGGTACAAGTGGTTCAACACATACTCAGTCAGGAAACCTAGGAAGATCTATGGCAGATGAGATGAGGTTACCCACCTTTAGAGGGGATGGATCTGAAGATCTTGATTAACATTGGTTTCTATGTGAAGCTGTATGGAGTATTAAGAATGTCACCGACGAAGGTGTTATACGAGCTCAGTTTAGTACTACCTTAAGAGACCGCGCACTGAGCTGGTACATGAAACTTGTCCAAGGAATTGCATAGCCTAAACTGCTGAATGAGATCAAGAATGTGTTGGTTGAAGAATTCAAGAAACCCAAGTCAGACTCAAAATGCATTACAGAGTTGAAAGATATCAAGCAAGAGTAGTTGAACCTGTTTGGGAGTTTGATCAAAGGTTTAAAACCCTAACGGGCCGAATGAATTTTCAGATCCCACACAAGCAGAAAAAGGAATGGTTCATTGCTGCCCTTTTACCACACATCAAAGTCCCTTTGATGCAACAATAGATTGCTTCATAGGCTGAGGCACTGGATATTTCCATGAAGCTGGAATCAACCCTTCTGGGAGAATCCAACGTAGGTATGAGTCAAATTTTAAGTCAGTTAACTAGCTTGTCTCTGTAGGTCGAAGATATGAAGAAAGACAAGGGAAAAGATAAAAGAGAAGATATCTGGTGCATTAGATGCAAATCGAAAGGCCATGACAAGGAGCATTGCCCCCTATTTAATGAGTACTTGGCATCTGTATCTCCGAGCCCTTTGAAGCAAGTTACCTTACCATGGTGTGAGGTATGTAGAAATAAGCATCACCCTGGTGAATGCTATTACATGCAAAAATATGTTTAGACACCCAAAAATCTGTATTGCACATTCTGTAAGTCAGTAGGGCATGATGATAGGGATTGTAGGGGATATGACCTCATGCATGCAAGTTCAAGGGATATATACAAAATTCAAGGCGAAATACATCAAGAAGGGAACACTATGCAATATAATTCCCTAGGAAGAGAAAACTTCAACCCTCATGGTGGATTCAGAGGAAGAGGACGAGGAGGAGGTATGGGTCGAGGTTGAGGTCACATAATTTTTTATCACTGCACACATCTAGGACATTTGGCAAGGGACTATCAGAACCCTTGTATCACTTGCAGCTACTGCAACTCATTTGAACATGTCATAGAATATTTTCCTACGCTGTTAGCCAAACTTCAGGAACGATGAGGAGGAAACCAACAAGTACAAATAATCACAACAGAACCTCGCGGAGCAGATCCCAGAGTCGTTGTTATCACTAAAGGAGGCATTGCTACAAGAGAAGACATGGTGACTCCAAGGAAGACTACAGAACAATCAAGAGTCAGAAAAGTTGCAAAGAAGTCACAAGAGTTTGATCCAAAGAAAGAGAAATAGACATTTGAGGAAGCAAGAAAATAATTCGGGAGAGATCAGGCTTCTTCATCAAAGGCTCAACAAGAAGTAAGAGAATGTGGAATTCCCTTGGCCTTTGATCAGTCCGCTTCGCTCGGAGAAGGAAAAGAGGTAAGTAAGCTCATGGAATTTTTATGCACTTGCATTAATTTGATAAAGGATGAGAGCGCTGTACAAGAGCTCCAAAACTTGATCAGACAGTATGAACTAGGAAAGGTAGATCCTCTACTGAATAAAGCAGTACATCAACTATCCAAAAAGAGAAGGACCAATAAGGAACTACACCTGAATGCTCAAATTGGAGAGTATGATATAGACTATGTGGTCCTTGGCTTAGGGTCGGAGGTCAATGTGATGACAAAGAAAACCTGGGCACTGATGGGAAAACCTAAGTTCATCTATTCCCCCATCAGGCTTATGATGGCCAATCAATAGGCGGTGAGCCCCTTCAGAATACTGGAACATGTCCCTGTGGGCATCGATGGGGTCAAAACATTTGTGGACTTTGAGGTGATTGAGATAGTCGATGATAATTGTCCTTACCCCGTGCTATTAGGAATTGTTTGGGCTTTCAACAATTCTACTATTTTTGACTTGAAGAAAAGAAGAATGACGTTTGAAGGAGATGGCCTTAGGGTCATCACACCTCTAGATCTTGATGAAGGTCCCAGATACACAGAGCCCATTAGAGAAGAGGACCGCACATATGAGATAGAGAATATATACAAATTGACCACAAGACAATAGGATTACATTAATCCTACAACAGATGGGAACCTAAGCTGGAGAAGTGACAACGCATGCTCATCCTGTAAATTCTAACCTTGTACAATATCTACTGCAAACTAATATTCAGAAAAGAACAGAAAAGATACAATGGAAAATACAAACATTACATAGAGATTTTTCACCTGGAAACCCAAATCGGGAAAACCAACATATATTATATTCGTACATTGTGTTACATTGTTTACAATACAATATACATATAGGATCCAGCGGCATAAAAAACCCTAACCCAATGACCTGGATTAGTCCAAAACCCTAATTCCTTAACCAAAAATAGAAAACTATCGGCAAAAACCATGTGCCGAAAAACCACCTAAATATCATGTGGTCCCGAAAATATGTCATCCCAGAAATATGTCATCCCGATAATATGTTGTCCCGGAAATATGTCGTCCCGAAAATATGTCGTCTGGAATGAAAAAAAATTTCGGGGGCGCTGCCCCCGAACCCCGGCGCGAGGGGCTCCGCCCCCCTGCACCCCCCCTCTAACCCCCCTGTGCGCCCAGCGCAGACACTCAAACACTACTACTCATGCAAAGAATATAACACATCCGACTCAGAATAAGCACTAGAGAACTAGAAGAACAAGATATATGAAGTTTCTGCACGACGATGTGCTAGATTGACCAGAGAAGTTTGTTGGATCGACACAACAGTAAGTAATTTACCCACATTTGATGGTTTAAATCACTTAGAAACTTTCTTATTGGAATTTGAAGAAACTGTACCAGTACAATAGAGACTGTTGGCACTGGACAAGGATTTGAAATCTACTCCAGCAAGATGGTGGAGAACACATAAAAGGAACATCGCGAATTGGATACAGTGTCACACTTTGATGACAACGTGATTTTCCAAACAAGTCGAAGGATGCAAAGTTAGGTACACAGGTTAAAGCTGTCCAAAAGACCATGTGTGAAGCTGTGAGGAAGCCTGGAGATGCATTCCTCAAGAGTTGTGGGTGCATAAATTCATCAATACTCTAGACACAACACCTATCAACTGGTACCTTGAAGCGGAACTATGCCTCACCACTGCAGATTGACAAGGTATGACACAAAACTTCGTAGCTACATTCTTATTTGAAAGTCAGTACCCTATGGTAGATCAAGATTTATAGGTTGTAAGAAAAAAAGTATTTGAGGAGGCACCTAGCCTCCCTGTGGAGAAAGAAGAAGATGAATGGACTGGACCTCTTCAGAAATTGCAAGGATGTTACAATATCAATGCTGATGAAGATGACGATCCTAGGAAGGTGAACATCGCAGAAACAGAAGGACAGGGAAACATAGAAGGACCAGGAGTCGAACTACCTTTCATTGGTCAGCCAATCAAAATCAAGAAAGTGAATATTGGAATAGAGCAAGCACCTAAGCTTGCTAATATTGGAGATTACTAGGATAATACTATTATTGACAATATCATAGAGTTACTGCATGAATATCAGGACTTGTTTCCAACCAAGTTCACTGATATGAAGGGCATTAAAGGGTCCATGGGAGAAATGAAGATCCCCTTGAAACCAGATGCAACGCTAGTTAAACAAAGACCTTACAGATTGAACCCTAAATATAAGGAGAAAGTGAAGATTCAACTAGACAGAATGCTGGAAGCAGGAATCATAGAACATGTTGAAGAGTTATAATGGATTAGCCCTATGGTGGTATAGGATAAGAAGATCGAAGAAATAAGGATTTGTGTAGACCTCAAGAAGCTGAATGATGCCTGTTTACATGACCCATTCCCTACACCATTTACTAACTAAGTGTTAGATAATGTAGGAGGACAAGAGGTATATTATTTTATAGACGACTTTTTAGGATACCATCAGATCAGGATTTCCAAAGAAGATCGCCATAAGACCACATTTTCCATAGAATGGGGATCCTACCAGTATATAGTCATGCCATTTGGATTGAAGAATGCACTAACCATGTTTTCTAGGGTGGTGGATGAAGCATTCAAGGAATTTTTACATAAATTTCTGGAACCATACTTTGATGATTGGATCATTTTTAGCTTATTGCAAAATCACATTGAATGTTTAAGACTAATGTTGGATAAGTGTAGGAGATGTCAGATTTCCTTGAACCTAAATAAGTGCATCTTCTTTTCACTCTTTGGAGTGCTGCTGGGCCATATTGTGTGTAAGTAGGGATTACTGGTAGATCCATCTAATATTGCCATTATAGTTGATTTACCCCCTACTACTTCAGTCAAATAGCTGCGCACTGCACTGGGACATACTGGATACTACAGGAAGTTCATTAAAGGCTATGCACAGATCACAACACCCATGGAGAAGCTTTTGAAGAAACACTGTCAGTTTCAATGGACAAAAGAATGCCAACAAATCTTTGACACACTGAAACAGAAAATGGTTACTGTGCCTATTCTGGTTTTCCCAGATTGGAGCAAGGAATTTCATGTGCATGTTGATGCATCTTCTATTGCATTGGGAGAAGTGTTAGAACAACTAGGAGCAGGAGATATTGACCACCCATTAGCCTTTGCTAGCAGGAAGCTATTAACAACTGAGATAAATTACGCCACCACTGAGAGAGAAGGCTTAGCCATGGTATATGTGCTGCAGAAGTTTCACCACTACTTGTTGGGAGGACACTTTAAAATGTTCACTGATCACTCCACGCTGAAATGCCTAGTCAAAAAGCCAGTGTTGGGGGGAAGAATATGCAGATGGGCTCTGCTATTTCAGGAATATGATTTTGAGATCATGGTTAAGCTAGGGAGAATGAACAAGGGACCTGACCACTTGTCGAGGTTGGAACATGGAGAGGAACGTACTAGCTTGGAGGATACACTGCCGAATGAATAGTTGCTGTCCATTAGAAAGGTTGATGATCACTTCGCCAAGATAGTCCAGTTCTTGTCAACAAGAATGGTACCTAGTGAATATACAATCACCCGGAAGAAACAATTGGTAGTGCATGTTGTAGATTTTTCACTTAAAGCTGGACAACTATATAAGATGGGACCTGATGAGATCCCGAGTAGATGTGTCATGGAAGCAGAAAGACCATTGATTTTAGAAGAAGCTCATGAAGGCATCGCAGGAGGACACTACGCTGGAAAAGAAACAACACAGAAGGTTATTTGAGCTGGCCTCTGGTAGCCTACTTTACACAGAGATGCTAAAGACTACTACAGAGCCTGAGATGTATGCCAAAGAGTTGGGAAACTGTCCATAAGAGATGACATGCCATTAACACCCCAAATAACCTTACAAGCATTTGAGAAATGGGCCATTGACTTCGTGGGACCTATAAACCCACCAGGGAAGCGCACAAGAGCCAAATACATCATCACTGCGACAGAGTATTTGACCAGATGGGCAGAAGCAAGAGCAGTTAAGGACTGTAGTGCAACTACAACTACACATTTCATATTTGATGATATCATAACCAGGTTTGGATGCCCAAAGATCATCATGAGTGATCAAGGTACACATTTTATTAATAAGAATAAATAAGCCTTGACTCAGGAATTTGAAGTTCACCACCAGAAGAGCACTCCTTACCATCCATAAGAGAACAGGACGATCGAATCTTTCAACAAGATCTTGGAGACAACGCTGACAAAGATTTGCAGTGTAAACAAAGATTACTAGGATTTGAGAGTACTAGCAGTATTATGGCCGACCTATAGAACCACTTGTAAGAAGTTGACAAGGCAAACCCCCTTTAAGTTGGTTTATGGCCTAGAAGCAGTTGTACCAATGGAATATTTAGTCCCCAGCTTAAAAATTGCAGCCTTTATAGATATGGATGACACTGGCGCTGTTTAAGAGAGGCTCGCGCAGTTGGTCGAACTAGAGGAAGACCGATTTATTGCAGAATTCCATCAACAAGTTCAGAAGGAACGAGAAAAGGCCTACCATGATAGGAATATCAAGAAAAAAGCCTATAAGCAAGGAGATCTGGTACTGGTATACGATAGCAAGTTCATGAAGCATCCAGGGAAGTTCAGAACACATTGGATGGGGTTGTATGAGGTTTCCTATGTCATGAAAGGAGGAGATACGCAATTGAAGACTTTGAAAGGAGAATGGAAGGAAGGATTGGTGAATGGGAGCTGGTTGAAATTGTATTATGACAACCAACTACCTCGCAGATCTTGGTAAAAACAAAAGGAGAAGGGTCTAGGTACCAGGTGTAGTTGAAACTGGGTACTAGACATAGAAAAGACAGCCTGGACAATATGGGGAGGAACAAAGAAGAAAGTACAGACTACGCTGTGTAGTCTGCAGTTGAAGAAAAGCAGAAGGTTCAGATCAGAGTGCCTCAGGACGAGTCATAGGTGAGTGTTGGGGGCATGTTGGCCCTTGGTTCTAGAAGTAAGAGAAGATTAAGGAAGAAAAGATGAAATGCAAACTGCGTGGATGACACAGTGACTAATACTGGGTCAAAGTGAGAAAAGAGCAGAAAATACAGAGTGAAGTAAGAGGAAACAAGCCATTGGATGAGGAGATTGATGAAGAAAGATAAACAAGGAAGACATATCGTTGACAACTCAACAAGCATAAAAAGCCACTAGTAGATGCTCTGGAGCACCTTGCGGGAAGGAAGGAAAGACAGGCTGGTGAAGCCCTGAAAACACGGGTCAAGTTGACTTAGGGTTTTAGACACTTAGGGTTTTGGTATCTAGGGTTTTGACGCCTAGGCTTTGGCCTAAGGCTGTCAGTGAGATATTTTAATATATAAATAAAGGTAAAGAGGACCTAATATGGGTTCGATTATGTGATGATGAGTGATTGTTATTATTACTAAGAGATGAGTATTGTGTGGAGGGAGAAGTCTGTGTTGTAAGATCTTCAGCTAGGTGCGAAGATCAACCCTGGAACTGGGTGCGCAGGGAAGGGAGATAGAGAAAAGAGAGAAGGAGAGAGATCTGTGAGCTAAGAGCGCTGATAGAACTGTAAGCTTTCACCTAATATATTATAAAGCACAGTTCCGTGGATGTAGCCCTAGGGAGAGGGTGAACCACGTACATCTTGTTGTTGTGTGTGATTGATGTTGTGCTCTTTTTCTCTATGATATACTATTATTGCATTAGTATGTTAGATTTGATATATAATTGTGTGAAGTAGGTTTATGTTTGGGGTAGAATAATCTGATCTCCATGCATGATTTCCTTGATCCCACTTGCATTTCCTCTAGTTGTAGACACATGTGTCCTGCAACCCCCTATTGCTACTTCGGGTGAGACTACATCTGCTTCGTAGGTGTTGCCTAAAGTGCCAGTAGTTAGGGCTTGTTGGTGCGCTATCAGAGCTAAACCCTGGGTCTGCCCATGTGCCAACAATAGGTGTTGTGTTGATCTTTTCCTTCAGGATATCGAATGCTTTATCACACTCTAGGGTCCACTAGAACACGTATGACTTCTTTAGTATATTCTCCAGAGGTGCAGTAATGTTTTCATATGTTTTGATAAACCTGCGATAGTACCATGTGTGCCCCAGTGTGGAGCGCAACTGCTTAGTGCTCGTAGGAGGAGGCATATTCACAATAACCACAACTTTGGCTGGGTCTACCAATACTCCTTCTCGACATACTATGTGGCCTAACAAATTTCTATGTGGCACACAAAAGATACACTTTTTGAGGTTCAACAATATATGTAATTTTCTACATCTATCAAACATCAGAAGAAGTAGCACTACATGTTCCTTGAGCAGACTCTATATCGTCCAATCATCCATATAAAATTCTATAAACTTGTGAATAATTTCTCGGAAAGATGCTATTACAATCCGAGAAAAAAATGCAGGGGCATTCTTTAGGTCGAATGACATCACGTTGTATGCAAATGACCCCCATTATGTGATGAATGTGGTCTTTTTTTTGTCTTCTTCAACAATCCTTACTTGATGATACCTCGAAAATCCATCTGTAAACGAGTAATATTATTTACCTGCAACCTGTTCTAGCACCTCATCAGTAAAAGGTGTTGGGAAAGGGTCATGCACACCAGCATAATTAAGGCTTCTGTAGTCTACACACACCCTAATGTCCTCTGTCCCTTTCTTTCTCTGGATGACTTTTGGGCTAACCCATTCTACTTCTTCCACTGCAAAAATAAATCCAGCTTCCAACATCTTGTCTAGTTCCCTCTTAACCTTCTCTTTCACTCTTGGGTTAAGGTGACATGGTCTATGCATTACAGGCTTTGATCCTAGTTTTATTTCAACTTTCATCTCTCCCATAGCTCCTTTAATCCCTTTTAGCTCTGAAAATGTCTTTGGGAACAAATCCTCATACTCTCACAACATGCTATGTATTTCTTGGCTAGTTTTCTCATCCCAGTAATATCCTACCATAGCTATCTTAGGTTGCTTTGTGGTCCCTATATTGACTTTACGCAACTTCAATGGATAATTATAAGAACCATCAGTTTGGCTAGGTATAATGTTCTGGATTTCTCTGCTTCCTTCTGTTTCCTTAATGGCTAAGTTTCTCAATTCTTCTAAATCATCTAGGATTTCCAAATCCTTCTCAATTTTATAACATTATATAGGTCTCTTGTCTGATTCTAGGTGAAGGTTAGACTAAAGTGCTTGGATATGCCTTGCACATACCACTAGGTCTGATTTCCGTTCACCAGTATCTGTAAAAAGGAATTATTTAATTCTTTGCAGGACTACTTTAAGCTCAGGGTACTTACTTGTAAACGAGAAGTCCTTGCAAAATTGATCTGCCAACGTTTGCTAGTCGCTGGTATGTATTCTGGTCTCTTCATGCATATACCAAGATTTTGAAATTGGACCTAATGAATGGGGAAATACTTGAACCTATAAGTGAGATGGTATTTCCGCAACTTGCCATTGCCTCACGCATTGTTCAATATGTTCTTTAGGATCAGACTAGCCATTGAACAGTTGCGCAACTTGGAAATCTATCCGCATCTCTGATTCCGGCTACTCCTTATCTTGATATATATATTGGATATCTTGCTTCACATCATCCCAGTTCTCAACTAAGTCTTTGTGATTGGTCCACCATCTGGAAGGGGTGTCCTAGAGGGATAAATCCAACACTGAGATCCTTTGATCCTCCACTATATTTTTTCCATGCTGATCAAAAAGATGTCAAGTTCTAAGGTACCATCATATATCGAGTGTTCTCTCACCTCAGTTCCAACCCATCTAGTTTCTCTAACAGTTGTGCATCTTCTTGAGAATATTTCATATGAACCTTGCTGCCAACTGTCAAATGCCAGTTCTGAATCTTCATTCGCTGATTGTATTCTCCTCTAACTTACTGATCCATTAGAAGTAGGATTTATGTAGTCTTCTCTCTTTCCTGTTGTTACATTGTATAGCTGATCCAAGTCTTCTCCCTCCATATTGTTGTCCGTTGGCTCCATGTATTGAGGGCCTACATATGGATCCAATGGTTGAAATACTTTTATTCCATATGCCTCAAATGTCATAGTGTCTCTCTTTAGGTCAATCACCTTATAGTTGTCATAATCCCAATCAATACCAATTAGTGTAGGATAAGGGTCCTTATCCCCCATGATTTCGATCACCTCAAAATCAACTATAGTCTTCACTCCCACAACATCTATTTCCACATTATCCAGTATTCCAATTGGAAAAATACAATACTGATTGGCCATTCTTAGCTGTATTGGGGAATATGTCAACTAGGGTTTTCCTAAGGTTTCCCAAGTCTTTTTAGGTAGTATATTAACATCAGATCCTAGATCAAACATAACATGCTTAATATCAAACTCATCTACTTGGGTTGCTAATCTAAACTCTTTTCTAGTCCATACTTTCCTTCTTTTCACTCTCTGAGTATTCTTCTCAGGAAGATTAGTTCTTATTCTCGTTTTTGGAGATTCTTCATTTCCTATAACTAGGTACAGTGCATTGCACAACTTTTCTGTCAACTAGCCATTCCCAAGAATATAAGAAAATAATTGAAGCCAAAGGTCAACTACATTTTGTGGCTGATCAGGTTGTCTCATCGGGATTACAAGGTTTCTGGGTGCAACGGGTGAAGCAGGGACTTTCACGATCTTAGGGTAAACAATAGGTTGAGAGAGTTTCTCTTACATCTCAGGGCTAGGGATATTTTGAAATACTTCTATGTAATTTTTAAAGAATAGCTTCTGTTTCAGAGGATCATACCTGTCCTCCTTAGGCGTTGCTTTCTGAATCCGAGGTAAATTGTTAGCATCTGTGCCAGTCTTTGCCCCTCCTCGAGTAACGATGTCAAGGTTGGGAAATTGTCCTCTAATAACTCTCTTTATCTTTGAACTGATGAGATTAGTTCCTCGTTGTCATACCCAATCTTCCCATTTTGTAATTAGTTCTTGGCATTCTTCAATTGCCTGCTCATTGGTTATGCATTGAGAGCACCATGGCCTCCTTGGATGAGGACAATCTCTAGCCATGTGGCCTTGCTCATCACATTTGTATCATATACTCTAGTCTCCTCCAGCTCCACCTCCTCGACCTCTTCCTGGTACCTAAGGGGTTTCATTCACCATGAATGATGTTTGATCCAGTCTATCCGCAAGTGCATCCAACACTCTACACTGATTCGTAGCATGTGTGGTAGATGCACAAAACTCACAATGCATAGTATTTGTTACTGTAGAATACTTCTGAATAATGGGGCACTGTCTCGGCCTATACCCATGGATTTGGAAAATCTCGCAATACTCAACTGACGGCGTTGCTTGATTACTTGGAAAAGCATGATATGGGGTTGGGGTATGGAATGGTAAATTTGTGGATACTTGCACAACTCCTCCTGTGGGTCCTGATGAGGGTCCCATCGGATTCTAAGGAGGTCCCATTCCCCTCATCCGTGGACATTCGTTCACCATATGTCCTTCTGTGTAACATCTGATACACCAGACTTGCGGTCATCCTGGTCTAGGTATAGTCAATTCTTGGATCTTCTCTGTAAGCGCTGATATTTTCCCTTGTAGTTGCACCAAATTTGAATCTGCTGGGGGTTTGGTCACCCTTAGGCTCCTCAGATATCTTTCCATGGATTCAATCTTCATTGATTATTCCAAGGCATCTGTCAAAGTGGCTATCTACTGTTGCGTTAACGAAATCTGTGTCAGAGGTAGCAATCCTTGGATATACCATTCTCTTTGATGTTCCTCATGAATCAGATGCACTAACTTCCCTATAACATCTTTAAAATTTTGGCTATATTCCCAGGCCGATTTAACTTCCCTTTGTTGAATTTCATGCAACTTAGACAAAGATTGTAGTTATGACTAAGGTAGCTTAAACTCCGCTATGAAATTTGTCTGTACATGGTCAAGTGTGAATGCTTGACCTTGCACTCATTTTCTCCTGGCTCAATGGAATTCATGTACCATTTGAGAGCATGACCTCTCAAAGTAGTCTGGAACTCAACTAATTTATTCGCATCCAAAGTCCCTCTGGACCTCCAGATTGCTTCACATAAGAACCAATGCTTCTCAACATCCTCATATCCCTTACCCCAAAATTCTGGGTATCGAGCAATCAAACCTCCCACGTTACTAGCCATTGCTAATCTTACTACTCCTACCAAAATAAAACATAACAGTCTTGGTTGCGATCTACCAGGGGATCCCAATATCCTCCCAGTATTCACGCTTCTCAGTTGTGGCTGGCTGACTGACTATAATGGAACAGGAATAACGTAAGAAGGTAGTATATAATTTACCACTTGTATATAAGAGACTTGGGGTATGGGTGATTCAGGGTTGGTGCCATTGGCTTTGGGGCAGGTTTCTTTGATCTGGGGGGTCTCATTCTCATCCTCTGGAGCAGTCTCTTCAGATGGATTCCCGATCTTTCCTGGAATCGAGGCTAAATATTCTCTTTCTTCTTCAAGATCCATGCCGACTTTCTTTTCCCTTGATTCTACACATTCTCCTTCTTGTCCGCCCTCCTAGGGACTTCTTTCTTTGTGTGCTTCTCTCTCACTTAATATTTGACTAGCCAACCTTTCCTGTCTTCTCATCTTTCACAACTCTTTCATCTGTCCTTCCTCTACTTCTCCTAGTCTGACTTCTTTCTGCAACTTCTCAGACTGTTTTACTGCTTTCTTTATCTTATCACGCCACCACTTCTCAACTATGGTGACTCTTTTCAAGGATTTCTCATCTCTTGAGTCCATTTCTTGTTGCTCCCCCATTTGTAAAAGAACCCTCTCCCCTCTCTCAGGCCATTGCGCGACCCCAACCTCACCCCACCCCAAGCGAGGGTATTTACACTGCCATCTTAGTCTGGGACATAGGCAACATCCCCTCCTCCATCAAGAAAACCTTAATCCACAGGGGGATTTCTCTCAACAGTATTCCCCTTGCGTCTTTCTTGAAATTTGCTTGAAAAAGATTGGTGATTCTCAGCTGCAAAATTGATAATGTATCCTTCTAATGTTGTATTGACCTAGAAATTGATCGCTCGCGTTACCGAATCATCCAACCGATGAAGTGCTGCAATTTTTTCTGTATCCCAAGAACAAGTCTTCTTGACTCGTTCTTGGAATTCCAGAGCTTCTTGGAGCCTATATATCCAGCGGAAAAATTCTTCTGATAACTTAACCCAAAATATCTCGTACTGGTCACTCGATATTTCTAAGTAAAAGACTACCTCCCATGTGTCTTTCACAGATTTTCCTCTCAACTCTGCTTCTTTCCATATGAAGGCATCACAATTTCTCTCTTACCACAGGTGAATATCAGATCTGTGAATCCGCATAAGCATTCTCCCTATAGGTTCCCTTTTAACGCATGTCTGAGCAACATAACCATTTTTTCGGAGCATAATTGATCAAACCAGGGTCCTTCTTAGGTTACCAACAAAAGGAACTGAGTAGTCTAGAGCACTGGAATTTTCATCTCCTCTGAAGAGAAGAAGTCTCACCCGAAGCATAACCAAGACAAGAATATAGGGAAGGGCAAGGAGGATACTTTGGTGGGTTTCTAGAACCTTCAAGATTCACCATGATCTTGCACAAGACAGAATGACCATAGAACAGATTTGAACTTATTCATAACTAGAAATAAAGACACTCAATTTGCAGAAGCATTTGTAAACAGAGACATCATATTGATCTTATCAAGCATAAATAATTACTGTAAGGAGACAATTCATAAGCATAAACACATAATGAAACAATAATTTCAAAATTTTAGGTCCTTTCATATATATTATCAGTAGAGCTTCTCAGATACAATCTCAGAGATACAAATCAGTACTCCATTACAAAATTCTGGCTCTGGACTCATGTCACAGAGCTCTAACTACCCTTTTTCCCTAAAATGTATACAAGTTACAGTCACAAAACCTTTTGTCTGTCTGCGCACTCTATACCATCTATGAAAAAACCCTACAAACAAGCAACTACACCCAACCATACCCAACAATAACAACCAACCAACCCTTTTACAATAATATGCATCTCATATATAGGTTGAGTGGGGTCTTCTGGCTTTGGGCTCCGCATGCTTTCTTGTTCTTGTTCTGTTCTAATTTCTTTTGCCTTGCTGGCATTGTACTGTCCCTTTTTGCAACCATTTTCTGTTTCTTTGCTTGCTCCACTGTCCAACTCTTTTTTAGCTTGTGCAACTTGTGTTTGACCAAAATTGATACTGTAGTCCTCCTTGCACAATATTCAAACCAAAAACAAAGGGCCCAACATCTGTTTTATTAATCCAGTGGAAGGATAACGTAAGGGGGAACTATCAACTGACAGTAAGTAGTCAGCATTACTTTATGACCGCTTCGGTAGGTCAAAATCCTAGGGAGTTGGAAGATTGTAAAGGGAGAATAGGCCAAAGGATGAAGTTTGAAGGACTTGATTCCAACCCTCGGTCACAGGTTATGATCACATGGGTGATGAAGAGTCAACATGTAAGGAACTTGGAGATTAAGCGCCATTTTTATCCTGTGGTCATAGCATTGGGTTACATAGATTAAGCACATGAAGAATATGTGCTTAATATGATAAGCACCAAGGACATAGTTCTTGCTCATAACTATCGATCATGTGGATCTGTGACCAAATCTCTGCTGTTGAAGTGGATGCTTCATTTGGCAAGTTTAGAAGGTGGTCACAACAATAAATCTGAGCAAGTTTCCTTCAAATAACCGTCCATACCATCCACCTTGCACATTTTCTAGGGAAACTACTCACGAGTTAACTAATTGGGCATGTTTTGCACAAAACCCATGTCGTAGAATTTTAAAATTGGTTTTCATCACTCAATAATCATCGTACAAAAATCACTATCTAATTTGGTGTTCGAAAATCAATTAATAAACAAAAATTTACCATTTGTGTTAATTAAATGAAGAGGTACAATGGTTCATTATTAAAAATACACAATGGTTCAGTTTCATACCTATTGGAATACTATATAACCAGAAAGGTATGGTGAAAGAAAAGTGTCTCTGTGGTCTACATCAGAAGATCAAAAGAAAGTGCAGAGTCCAAGGAAGAAAGACAAAGATACTTATGAAGTGAGGGTGGAAGGGAGGAGAAATGAAGGATTATTATCCTTTGCTAATTAAAGTGTAAAAACATGGAGTTGGTGCATCCTAGGGTTGATGATCCAGATTTTATGAGAAGAACGAAATGAATATGGATTATTAATAGGTTCTTAACACAAAATAATAGAGATACAATAAAAATGGTTTTCTATTCAATAAGGAAATAAGCTGAAATTGTAAAATGTAGCGGAAACAAGCTTGCTGGAATGGTGGCGGCTTATTTATGAGAAGAGATATGACGACTATGCTCATTCGCAAGAAGATGATTAAAATGAGGATATTAAGGAATTTTTACAATAAACAGGAATTCCAAAGACCCTATACATCTAAAAACCTAACCCTAGGAGATGAAGCGCCAAAAGTCATGTGGGCCCCGTTTGGGTAAGTTAGTACATCAACTTCCCGGGGTCGTAACTTTTGCATACGATCTCAGTTTTAGGCGTATGATAGCTCGTTGGAAAGGTATCATTGAGGAGATTAATTTTGGGGGATCAATAATTCCTTTGACTATCATTGAGAAGCTTTATCTAGAAAAACATTCATTTAGGCCCTCAAAATGGCCCCGAAAGTTAAAACTGCTAAAAATAGTAAATTGCTAGAAAACTATTTTGAGCAAGTTGGAAAAGGTGGGTGGCCACCAATATCCACATGGATCAATCCTCCCTCCTTATGAAGAAATGGTCTCCATTGCATTGAGTTCCCCCATCAGATGAGGAAATTTCTGTTGAATTTGGCCCCGGGTGAGCCACTTGCCTTGGTGCAGAAGCTGCCCTGCTTTGACGACTCGATAAAGCTGGATCCTTTGATGTCAAGTTCCCTTGATATGTGTCTACACAATATGATCATTGGATTCCTATTGTATGCAGTCAGGTTTGAGCTCTGTTGGTGTCAGCTGTTCTTCTACTTCTGAGGTGTCCAATAATGGCGGGAAATAAGGGCGAAGGAGATCCACGTTGAACACTGGGTGTAAGCCAAGGAAAGGAGGAATGTTGAGCTCAAAATAATTATCCCCCATGACCTTGGTGATGGTGTACAACCCATAATGGAGTGGGTGAAGCTTCTGATGATGTTCTGTAAGGTGTTCTTTCTGCAAGTGCAACTAAACTTTGTCACCCACCTGAAACTTATGTGGCATCCTATGTTGATCATGGCGTTGCTTGTACTTGTCATTGGACTTATGTAGGATATCCTGACCCTCTTGGTGGATGTGATGGATCCTCTCAATGAATTGGGTGGCTTTGTCAGCTTCAGTTGGAGAAAGAAATGAGTCGGTTGAGGTGACCGCAAGGGGAAGTGCAACATCTGTGGGACCCAATGGTTGGAATCCCAACCCCACCTGAAAGGGGTTGTGGCCGGTTGAGCTATGAAGGGCTCAGTTGTAGCTATGTTGGACATAGGTAAGGCTCTCATCCCATGTGTGAGGGTGCTTTGAATTATACATGCGAAGGATATGCATAATATTTCAATTTACGACCTCGGTTTGGCCATTTGTCTGGGGGTGGAAGGCCATGGATTTGGTGAGCTTGGTGTCCAGCAGTGACCAAAGGCTCGACCAGAATGTGATGAGAAATCGACTATCTCAATCTGAGACAATGGTTTTTGGGATTCCAAAATGTACCCAGACTCATTCAAAGAAGAGCTTGGCAGTGGCCTCTGCTGTGATGTTCTTCTTGCAGGCAACTAGAATCACCATCTTAGAAAAGTGATCAACAACCAAAAAAACACAGTCATTTCCCTGCTTGGTGGACAGGAGGCCTGACATGTAGTCCATTGAGATGGATTCCCATGGCTTGTCAAGAAGAGGAAGAGGGGTGTACAAGCCCTGTTTCTTAGTGGTCAGTTTGGCAATAATGCAGGTAATGTAGGACTTGTTATACTTGCTGACCTCGTGTCAAAGTTTTGGCCAGTAGAAATGTTTTTGTAGCATCACCATTGTCTTGTTGACGCCGAAGTGTCCTGCCACCCAACTGTAGTGGGCTTCCCAGATCATCTTCGCTCACTCGCTTGATGGAACAAAGATATGGCCCAGAAGACACAACAACCCATCCTGAAGATGGAAATTATTGACAACTGTGTTTGCACCCAACATTTGGTAGGTGGTGGTGAAGTTTGGGTCTGTCTCATAGAGTTGGGGCCATCCAGAGGTCTCATGGTCGTAGGAGTCTAGCACTATGGTGAGTGCCGCGACTGGCATTCTGCTGAGGAAATCAACGACGCGATTGGTGCTTCCTATTTTATACTTGATGTTGAGGTGGAATTTATACAAGTATGTGGACCACTTTTGATGGCGATCATTCTACAATTTTCCTTTTGTCTGCATGAACTGCAGTGGATTATGATCAGTGTGAATGACTGTCTCCTTCCCAAGAATGTAATGTCTCCACTGGCGGCAGGCTTGCACAATGGAGTACATTTCTTTTTCATAAGTAGGGTACTTACGGACAACATATGATAGTGTCTCACTATGATAGGCCATGGGGTGGTTGTGCTGAGTGAGAACGGTGCCCACTGCATAGTCTGAAGCATTTGTCTCGATCTCAAAGGGATGTTGTAGGTATGGTAGTGAAAGTACTAGGGCTGAGCACAAGCACTGCTTCAAATCGTCGAACTCTTATTTTTGGGACCAGACCCATGAAAATTTTGACTTACCACCACCCCTAGTTATTTGGCTGAGGGCCCATGCAATATGGGAGAATCCCAACACGAACCTGTGGTAGAAATTGGCAAGTCCTAAGAAGCTCCGAAGCTCAGTGAGTGTGGTTGGGGCTAGCTAGTCATGGATGACTTGGATCTTAGCTGGATCCACATGTATGCCATGCTTATCAATTATGTAGCCCAGGTAATGGACCCTATCCATGCCAAAGGATCATTTTTCCAAGTTGGCATATAGCTTGTGTTGCCGCAGGGTGTGCAGAACCTACTGAATATGCTGCAAGTGTTCGACCCAAGTCTTGATGTAAATGATAATGTCATCCAGATACACCACTAAAAAAGTATTGGTGAATGGTCACAAGATATCATCCATCATCCTCATGAAAGTGGCTGGAGCATTTGTCAAACCAAAGGGCATGACCAACCATTCAAAAAGGCCTTCCTTTGACTCGAAGGCAGTTTTCCATACATCAATTTGTTCTATCGGGACATGGTGGTAGCCAGACTTCAGATCAATCTTATTGAAGTATTTTTCCTTTGTGAGTTGATCAAGGAGGTCGTCGATTCAGGGAATCAGGTACTGATTTCTGACTGTGATTTTATTTAGAGCCCGGTAATCAACGCATAGTCACCAGGTTCCATCTTTCTTTTGTACCAGCATGATTGGGCTCTTGCAAGGTGATGAGCTGGGATGGATGTGCCCCTTGTGGATCAGTTCTTGGATTTGTCGCTTTATCTCCTCATTCTCTAATAGAGAGTGATGATACACTAGCCCATTGGGCAGCAATGCATCAGGGGTCAGATTGATGGGGTGCTTGACCTGGCAGTGCAAAGGTACCCTGGTAGGTGAGGAGAAGATATCAGAGTATTCTTCCACGACCTTATCTACTTGCTTTTTCTATGTGGAGAGGTCGACCCCATAGACCCTGGATGTGGCTGTGATATTTCTCTTATTCTGAGAGCAAATCATGAAGAAGACAAACTTCCCCGTCTGAGAGATGACCTTCCTACATTTCTTAGCAGAGATCAAGGAAATAACACTAGGTGGGACTGCCTCGGGTATCCTGTACAATTTCCTGTTCAAAGTAATAATAACACTACGAGGCCTAGACTCATATACATCATGACGTTTCCATAAATAAGGTTGGCCCAAAAGAACATCACAAACTTCGAGAGGAGAAACATCACACAATACCTCGTCTTTGAAGGGATTGATGCCATATGACAGTCAACACTGTTGGTTGACGCGGATATCGCTTCCTTGGTGGAACCATATAATGGTGTAGTTGTGGGTGCAATGTTGTTGACAGGGCCAGTCGCTTGACAACCTCTGCTGAGATGAGGTTCTTCTGGCTATCGCTATCAACAATGAAGTGGAATGGTGTGCCTTTTACCCACATCTGTGAATGGAAGAGGCATTCTCCTTCTTCTGGCTCGTCTGGTTCACTAGGTTGGAGCTTGGTGGTAGAAACAATGGAACTGGGTTCCACATCAATGATCCATCTTCCCCCTTCTAGTTCTAGCTCAAAGTATGAACCCGCATCTGATTTAGAGGCTTTCACTTCGACCACCAACGACTGCTTTGAGTGGCAGTTAGCAGTGTTATGCCAAGGGATCTTATGGAAGTCGTACCACTTCCTAGTATCTTTCTTTGTCTTTCTGGTGTCCTTCTTTACTTGCAGCTTGGGCTGGTTGTCCATATACTGTCCATATTTTCTCTATCCTTTGTTGTGTGGGTTGGGGCTGCCTTTTCCTGGCTTTTGTTGTGAGGGGTTCCCAGGCCCAAATTGTCGTGTCTTTTGTTTGAGCTTCTGCTCGATTTTGACTGCATATCGATAGGCCGCGCCCAAGGATGAGATGTCTAGAAATTCCATTTTGGTCTATATGTATCGATGAAGAGTGTCGCGATACTTGAGCACTAGATGTCACTCCAAATCTTTGATACCCAACTTGGTGCGCAAGATATGAAAGATATTTGTGAAATCTGGCATTGCTTGGTCTCTTTCTTGCCATAGTGTGGTCCATTTGGTATACAAGTCGTCATAACTTCCGACAGGGTAGTATTGTTCCTTAATAGCATCCTTGAAGGATTCCCAGGTGGCCATGATTGTAAATAATGAGGGTTCCTCTATTTCCTTTTTCTCATAGAAAGTTTCCCACCAATATTTGACATGGGGAACAGATTTGAGGAGTGCAAAAGTAATCTTTTCTCTATTCGAAAAGTGACGGACATAAAAATACCCTTCTAGTAGATTCAACCACTTGTCTACAACATCTACGTCTATCTGACCTTCAAATACATGAATATCGAAGTATATTTGTACCTTGAAGTGGAAGTGCCTCCGCTCGAAGAAGATGCGTCGCATGTTGGTAGCTGCCAATGGATTTGCTCGAAAGTATCCATCATCTTGTTCCTTTGTTGCATGAGGGCTTCCTCAATCAACAGTTTGAAAGGATATCATGTCCCGTCATCTTTATTTTCTCCTGCCATGAGAGGTCGCTTGGGTGTGTGAGATATTTTGTCCTCAAGAGAAACAAGCTTGAGACCCAACTCTTTGTACTCCGACCTCGTTGGGGAAATGCATTAAGACGACAAGGAGAAGACCGCTCTGATACCACTGATCCAGATTTTATGAGCAGAACAAAATGAACAAAAATTATTAATAGGTGCTTAACACAAAATAACATAGATACAATAAAAATGGTTTTCTATTCAATAAGGAAATAAGCTGAAACTGTAAAATGCAGCGGAAACAAGCTTGTTGGAATGGTGGCAGCTTATCTCTGAGAAGAGATGCGACGACTGCGCTCATTTGCAAGAAGATGATTACAATGAGGATCTAAAGGAATTTTTACAATAAACAGGAATGCCAAAAACCCTAGACATCCAAAAACCTAACCCTAGGAGATGAAGTGGAAAAAGTCATGTGGGCCGGGGCATCTGGGTAAGTTAGTACATCAACTTCCCGGGATCGTAACTTTTGCATACGATCTTCGTTTTAGGCGTATGATATCTTGTTGGAAAGGTATCATCGAGGATATGCATTTTGGGATCTCAATGATTCCTTCAACTATCATTGAGAAGCTCGATCCTAAAAAACCTTCATTTAGGCCCTCAAAATGCCCCCGGAAGTTAAAACTGCTAAAAATAGTAAATTGCCAAAATTGCTAGAAAACTGTTTTGAGCCAGTTGGAAAAGGTGGGTGGCCACCGATATCCACCTTGATCAGTTGATTCCCTAAAACAAGGGAGTTGGTGCTTCCTAGGGTTGAAGCCCTAAAACCAGAGAGTTGGTGCTTCCTAGGGTTAGTGCCCTAAAGCAAGGGGGTTGGTGCTTCCTAGGGTAGTGCCCTAAAACAAGGGGATTGTTGTCTCCTAGAGTTGGTGCTCTAAATCAATCTTTATATAAAACTTTTAATTTGCAATTTAAAATTTATACCTATTGATGTTACTTACGCAAGTCTCTTGTTGATCAATAAAAGTTAATAAATAATTATTTAAGATTGTTAAAAGTTATCAATACTGATTCACCCCCCCTCTTAGTATTGAACTACGTTGCATCAGTTACAACCATAAGTAGAAGTAAGCGGTTTCATACTCCAAAAAATAAATAAATTTCTTTTGAAGAAAAAGAAAAGGGTTTAGTGATGGATGATAGAGATGAAAACTATGAATAAAGACGTGAAGAAAGATGTGAAAGAAGAAATCTAGGAAGAAGGGTTAGAGATTGCCCTCTTAACCTTTGAGGAGAACAACATTATCTTCCAACTCTCCGGCAAGGAAAATTTCCAGTATTCTTAGATGATGGAGCAAAATATCCTAAAATACATACAGATTTATTTTTGGATATGTGTGATTTTCACCTAACAGAATATGATGATGTAATGGTGAGATTGTTTCTTGAGACATTAACTAGTCAAGCATACGAATGGTATGCATCCTTACCTATAAGATAAATTGGATCATTTGATGATATCAAAATTATGTTTTTGAATATGTATGCTCCCTTGGTGGCATATCATACTCTTGTTACACAATTTACTCAAATATGTTTGAAAAAGAATGAAAAATTTAAGATTTCAATCTAAGATTTTACAAGACATTGAATAAAATTCCAGAGGAACAAAATCCTAATGCTCCTGTAATACTTGGGTGTTATAAGAATGTGATTACTTCTAATGTAAAGTTTGCAATCAAAGCTTCCCAACTTGAAACTTTACACGAAGCAATGGAAAAGGCTATAAAAATGGAAGAGAAAACATGCACTAACCTTGACATCATCCTTGGAAGAGTCCAAAGACAAATGGACAATTTGACCATTTCAAATCACGAAGCTTCAAGTTCAAGGAGAAATGAAGATAAGAAATCACATCATATTGAAAATCAAGGAGTTTGAGGAGGTTTCTTCAAAGGAACTATCCCAAATATAAAGAATGATCCTACTGCATCACAAGAAACTAGACAAATAATGGAGATAACTCAGATGAATTGGAATATCCGGAAAATGCAAAATGAAATAACAAGATTGAGGAGAAATGAAAATTTTATTTCTAATCCAAGAATGTCTAAGCAAAGAAGAAATCCAATTCAAGAATAAAGGACTAGAGGTGATGGTACCACCGATGAATATAAACAGAGAGAACCAAGAGAAACAAATCCAAATGTTGTAATATTAGAAGATGCTTTTGAAGATCAAGATTTTAATCAAGAGGTTGAATTATATTCAAGAATAAATTATTGAATCTGTATAGACGGATGAATGTGAGTCATCCATGTATATATTTGAAGAAATCGAAGAAAAGAATATCTCGCAAGATAATGTTGTGCATACAAGAGCACAAGGAAATAAAACAAAAACAAAGGATAACTTGGAAAAAGAAACAAAAATGTGGAGAAAGAAAGAGAAAAAGTGAGGCCAAGTGGAACAAAAAACAATAAGAAACAATTGATTGTGAATCAATCAAAGAATTCTCTGCAGATGAAATATAATATAATAAATTGTCTTTCAAAATTGAGAATTAATTTTCCATTTATGGAAGTTGTGAAAATTCCACAGTAGAGGAAAAATATTCTTAAACTTTTAGATGAACTGGTTCATAGAATGGAAGTTGTTGCATTTGGTTCACGACAACAATGGAGTAATTTAAATAGAATGAAAGGTAAGGTCCCACCTTTCTATCTCTCAATTGAAAATCATGATGTTATTCTTCATAATTGTATGGTTGATACATGAGATTCAAATAACATCATGCCATTATCAGTCATGGAATCACTGGGGATGGGTTTCACAAAATATTATGAAACCAGTGAGAGTATTTATGCCATAGTCTCGAGAAAATGTCCTGCATATAGAGAAATTGAAGATTTCTTTTCTTTGATTACTGTTGCTCCACATATTACAATTGTTTTCACAATTCCATTTTTTGATCTTCCTCCAGCTTATGGAGTAGTTCTCAGAAGGGATTGGTCTGCAATGATAGGGGGGTACATCATGAATGATGAGAGTTGCATGGTGTTACCAAATAAGGATGGAGCAATCACGAGAGTTCCACGAGAACCAATGAAACCTTTCTCTTTCAAGAAGAAAGATAATGAATTGATGTAATTCTATGTCGATGCCAACACGAGGAACTATGCTGTGTTGGACCAAGAACAAGATGATGTCTTAAAAAATCAGGAGAAAAATTCATTCAAAGGATTTTGGAGAATGTCTTTTCATGGCACATGTTCAAGTTATGGGAATGGTGTTGGAGTTATATTTAAGAGCCTTGATAAAATTGTACATCCGCATGCTATCAGGTTGGAATTTCCTTGTACAAATAATGAAGTTGAATATGAGGCATTGATCCAAGGGACGATATTGGGTTTGGAAATGAAAATTGATCATTTAATTATAACTGGTGATTTTGAGCTAGTTATAAATCATGCTACTAAAAATTACAAAATCAAGAAAGAAAGGCTAAAATTTCACGCTAAAAGAGTAAATGAGTTGATGGAATCATTTAGTTCATTTAATTTATATTTCATCCCAAGAGAAAGGAATCAAAAGGAAGATTCTTTGGTAGTTGTTGCATCATTATTCAATCGAGACAATTTGTAGGATAAGAACACCTTTCAGGTAAAAATAATTTTCAGGCCCTCTGTTCCCGACAACCAGGAATACCTTCAAGTATTCAAGAATGATGAAGACTTGAATTAATTTTTTGCCAATTCAGAAGAAGTTGAAGAAAGCATGCAATCAATTCCAAAAAACTGTATTAAGTTTGAATCTTTGTTTTCTCAAAATGATCAGACCAAGAAACTGAAAGAAGAAGAATTTGTACCTAAAATACAGTAAACCCAAAAAATAAATATTGGTACTGAGAGTTCTCCTAAATTTGTAAATCTTGTTAGACAACTGAGAGGGGGGGGTGAATCAGTTGTTACCGTGCTTAAACAATAATAGTTCTTTTAAAATCTTTGTAGAGATACTGAATGATGATCACAATAATGTAGGGAAATAAACAATGGCACTTTCAGCATCATTCACATATATGAGAAACACAGAGACAAATATTTCCCGAGGAAACCCATGCAGGGTAAAAACCTCTTTTTCTTTATATGATAAGTAATAGTTACATTCTTTACCGTATCATACATATGAGCACCAACTCATAATGAGGCTACACCTCAGTTTTGCAAGCTGCAACTTGCTGAGAGCACCA
>ML793084.1:123106-133547 GCA_009831015.1 Picea engelmannii
AGTTTTGCAAGCTGCAACTTGCTGAGAGCACCAACTCTCTGTTTTCTCTAGCACCCACTAGAAGGAAGCACCAACTCCCTGGTTTCTCTAGCACCAACTAGAAGGAAGCACCAACTCCCTGTGTTCAAGCACCCACTTGAACCCTTGAGGACACCAATCCTCCCTAGCTCCTCCCAACCACCCTAAAATATAAATCTTTGCTATTGAAACTTATTACAATGATATGATGTTCAACATTGGCTTACCAGACTCATCACTGTTCTATTGCATTTCGTTGCTCTGTCTGCCCCATTGCCTTTCTGCACACATCTCTTGCGCTGTCTGTTCTTTAGCTTTTTATGCTCTGTGCGCCATGTCCATTCACTTGCGCAGTTCCTCTTCTGTGCTATTCAGCTGCTGCACTCTGATCCTTTTTCACACATGGATCACCTTCACCAACAACAACCACAACAACCTCCAACCGCCACAGCAACTACGCCCTTTCTCTTCTCTGTACTGTGTATTTATAGCTTTTGTGCACCTTGTTCATGCAATGTTCACAATCCTCTGCATGCTGACTCCGCACCATTATCCTCCACCTCTCAAGTGTTCTGTCTAATCATCATTGTGACTCTTCAGCTTCTCTGACAGTTGAGACTCTTCGTCTTCTTTGTGACAGTTGAGCTCACCTTCTCTGTTTTAGTTACAGGCTTCCACGCTCATCCATCTGTCAATCCCTTCTAAGAATAGTCTTCCTTCACTTGGACGAAGCTTGGAGACTCTTCATCTCCTCTAGCGATCACACAGGGGTCTCTTCGAATTCTCTAGCAGACGCCATCAATGGTTTCTGGTAGTTTCACTGTGTTGTGCATTAGTAGCCTTCCGATCAACACTTGATCTGACGGTTCAGATTGCATCACGATTTCACCTATCGCGATATCGGGATTCCTGATGTCAATAATCTTTGACATGTTCAACTCTCGATCCCCGATGCCTCTCTATTGACTGGAATCAATGGTCCGGATTTGATCTTGATTCAACGTTTGCAATTTAAGTCCCGATTTTGCATATCGAGGAATCGAGATTCCTGTTGCAATGTTTCTTTGACATTTCCAAAACGCGATCCTTGAAACTCCGATGTGGTGTCCATCTGCTGATGTCATACGTGGATTGACACGTGTTGAATACTGCCACGTGTCACTCTGATTCGTGACTTACATGTGCCTGAAATGTTGAATCAGTCTGACACTTGTCATTACCTGGTTGTGCCACATGTTCCTAGCTGACGTGGTCTGCTGATGTGAGTCGGGTCGACGGTCTAGATCACATCTTGATCTGACGGCTCAGATTACGCCGAGATTTTGCATATCGAGAAATCGGGATTCCTATTGCATTGTTTCTTTGACATTTCCAAAATGCGATCCTCGAAACTCCGATCAACGGTTCAGATGTGATCTTGATTTGACGGCTCAGATTACGTTGAGTTTTTGTGAGCCCTCTACTCCTTGCACTTTTAAAGATCGTACAGGTTTTCCTCAATCCAACGGTGGTCGGACCCTACATTTGGATCTGACGCCTCTAACTTCAATTAGCCCTCCGGTTAAGCTCGTGGTCCACGTGACCTTCTCCTATATGACCGCAGCCAAACCTCCTCATCGGGGTTTTGGACTTTCCAATGTCAAAACATGTATGTCCTTAGGATTCACGATCCCTTGAATCCCGATGTGCTCTTTACGCACTAGCTCTCCTGGCTAGGCTCCTGGCCCATATGACCGTTATCCCCGTGACCGCAGTCTTACCACTCGTCGGGGTTTCAAGCTTTTCAATGCCGCAATGCATTGACTCACGGGATTCCCGATATGTGAAACCCCGATGAGTCATCCCTCCTTTCAGGATTTCACCTTGGCTTTTCCCGATGGTAATCCTCGTGCAGCCCCTGTCTGATCTGATGGCTAACGAGATTTCTGAATGAGATCCAACGGCTGTCGATCTCTCCCTTATGTAGGCTTCTCCTAAGCTCCTCCTGGACGTAGAAACCAATGGTCCAGATCTTCTTCTTTAGCCGATCTGACGGTGGCTGTGCTCCCTCTTGAGCTTTGCACACTTTCCTCCCTACCTTGGGAGAATTACAAGTTCTCAATGGCCTCGACCTTTGTCTTCCTTCTCCTCTGTGAACTCCTGTATCTTGAGATTTGCTGTGCACGTTCTCCTCAACGCTGTTCCTCCTGAGCTTACGTTGTTCCTGTTTTCCATCAATGCACACTCTGATCCTGCCATCTTCACTGTTGTACTTGCCATCAATGACAAGCATACGCTACCTGTTAGACTTTTGCCAACAAATCTTGGGGTCAATTGTATGCCAAAAGAAATTGATCAATATATTTCTTTGTTTAGAGAGTACTTTGATGTTTTTGCATGGAGTTATGATGATCTTAAAGCAGATGTTAAAAAAATTTCAGCATATCATACCTCTGAAAGAAGGTACAAAGCCATTTAAACAAAAGTTGAGAATAATAAATCCAAATTTAAAGCCTCTGGTTAAAATATAACTTGAAAAGTTAAAAAAGGCTTGGATAATTTTCCAATTAGACATTCAAAGTGGTTATCTAATCCAGTGGTTGTAAGAAAGAAACACGGAGAAATTCGATTGTGTGTTGATCTCAGAGATCTAAATAAAGCAAGTATAAAGGAAAACTATCCTTTGCCAAATATGGAAATGTTACTACAACAAGTAACTGGTTCAGATCTCATGTCTATGCTAGATGGATTTTCAGGTTACAATCAGGTTCTCATTGCAGAGGAGGATAGACTAAAAACTACATTCACAACAACATGAGAGAGATATGCATATGTTCGAATGCCATTTGGATTAAAGAATGTTGGAGCAAATTTCCAGAGGGTTGTGGATCATGCTTTCCAAGATTTGATTGGTAAATTTATTGCTGACTACTAGGATGATCTTACTATATATTCCAAATAAGTGATATGATACAGGGGTGACACTGATACCAAACTTATTCTGGTTCTAGGCCACTTAATTAAGTTGAGATTTACAATTGCGGATCTATTAAACTTGATTGCATCAACGATGAAAATATGTATTTATGAAGGATTGAATCCGAATTGAATATTAACTTTTTGAATGTGTTGTTAGTATCATAATCCATTAATTAATGCATTTAATAATCATAATTGCGGAAATAAAATCATGCATAAGAAACCATGAGACAAGAGATCACCGAGTTGTTAATAGAGTTCACCAGAACCTTTTGGGTACATCTCTAGGCTCATAAAATCCATGAACCATTTGTTGATTAATTGGGTTGGTTGTCATTGATGTCAACCCTTGAAGAAAGTCTGGTAGTGAATTCTGGTAGCACAAAGGTTTGGGTAATGGAACCAAGTTTGTTTGATGTATACTAGTATGATTTTTGATATATTTGTAAGTAAGACATTCTAGATGGATAGTACATGTCATTCCATTTCTGGTGGTATGTGGAACGTCACATAACTCCTCACGGTTAGAGAGTTATGGCCATGTGAAGTTGGAGAACCCTCATGAGTCATCTAGAAGCCCCAAAAGGTCAAAGTAGTCAAAGTTCTTGCAAAGAAGAGATTATTTAAATAATAAAATGAAGTGACAAAGTAAAAAAGGATTATTTAAATAACAAAGTGAAGTGCCAAAGTCAAAGATGATTATTTAAATAATAAATTGAAATGACAAAGTTAAAGAGGATTATTTAAATAATAAAGTGAAGTGACAAAGTCAAGGAGGATTATTATTTAAATAATAAAGTGAAGTGACAAAGTTAAAGATGATTATTTAAATAATAAAGTGAAGTGGCAAAGAGTGCCAAAGTCAAAGATGATTATTTAAATAATAAAGTGAAGCGACAAAGTCAAGGAGGATGATTATTTAAATAATAAAGTAAGTGACAAAGTCAAGCCAGATTATTTAAATAATAAAGTAAATGGATACATTTCTAATTATGGAAAGTGGTTATAAGAAGGTTAACCCTAAAAGGAAGAAAATGGGTTAAGTGGTCAAGTGGCTATTGGATACATGGACAAGAGGAAAATTGGGAAAGGTTGGACATAGGTGACTATGTGGACAAAGTGGCTATGTGGGCAAAGTGACCTAGAAGATGCTTCTAAGGAAACTACTTGGAGAGTATAAATAAGAGGCAAGGCTCTCTCATTTTAATTACACTTGAGCATATTTAATATCTACAGGTGACTGAGGTAACCAAAGGATATATAAGCTGAATTTCAGAGGGAAGGTGAAGTAAATAAAGCCAAAATTCAAGGGAGGATAAATTCTTTTGATGATGCTTTCTAAGGTATGTTATTTACAGGTCATCTCACCATTTTCACAATAAATTTTTTTTCTAGAATGATTCAGACCATGAAATTGGGATACCATTGAGGAAACATATCTAAGTAGCTGTGGTATGAATTTAAGCTTTTGGGTTGTTGTATTTTTGGAGTTACACTCTGTGGAAAATAAGGTTTGTGGCTAGTCCTGAAACTAGTCTAAAACATGTGTTTCGGGTAAAAACATCATGACTTCTTCATAACAGATCCAAATTCAGTAAGACCAAATGTGTTGGTTATAATACATTCTCTAGTATTCTCTGTACAATTTTGAGATCCATATAACAAATATTCTGTGCAGGGCATGCTCTACAAGTTGGCTCTCTAGAATAAGGCAAAATTCAACAAGGTATGCCATTTTTGCTATAAATCCTTTTCAAAGAAGTTACAAGTAGTGACACCTGAAGGAATTACATAAAACAAACTGAAGAACATTGTGTGACATTTTCAGATCTTTATTCATTACAGGTACATAGTTATGACTATTTCAAGTTAGGGTTATTGACTAATCCAAAACTAGTCATAAGAGACTAAAGTAAAGTTTAATGAAAATGTTAGTCTCTTGTTGTTAAAGTTAAGGAAGGTTTGCATGTATGTGATCATATACACCAGGTCTATTACAGAGTTACAAATTAGATTTGGATGATGAAATTAATGAGGGCTTTTGGTTGAGGTACATGTTGGGTACATGGTTGAGACAAGTAGTTGATGCATTGGCACATACATGAGGTGTATAGTTGATGATGTTGGTACATCGTGATGAGTCATAGTTGATGAGTAGTTGATACATGATTGGTACATACTTGGTACATGGTTGGAGGCACTTGTTAGTAGTATTGTTGACACATGGTTTATTGATGATGTAGCATACTTGTATTAGTATATTATTAGAAGCACATATTGATCTTGGTGATGATTATGAGTTGTTGTGTTATGCTTGGTTGATGCACATCTTTGAGAGTTGTCTTAGTGATTGATATTGGTGAGTAGATCCGATTTGGTTGATAATATTGATGAGATAGGTTGTTATGATAGGTTGTTTGGACATGTTGTTGTGACATGTTATTTGTACAGGTTTGGTGCATGATTGATGCACTTGTTCATGGTATATGTTGAGGTACAGGTTGGTGCATGGTTGATGCACTTGTTTATGGTACAGGTTGATTACAGGTTGTTTGGTATAGGTTGGTGCATGGTTGATGCACTTATTTATGGTACAGGTTGATTACAAGTTGAGGTACAGGTTGATGCATGGTTAAGGTTATTGGTACAGGTTATTTTGTGCAATTTGATTAGTACATGTTTACAACAATATATCTCACAGTGATAGTGTGAAAGTGGTTCCATCATTCTACTTATACGTCAAGGCGGTTGGACGGGGCAAGGATAGGTGGTTGTAGCCACCTTTCGATTGTAGTCGGAGAACATAGGGGGTTGTAGCCTCCTTTTGGTTGTAGCCAAAGAATTGGGGAGTTGGAACTTCCCTCAAGTTGTAGCTTGAGAAACTAGGGGGTTGGAGCCTCCTTTCGGTTGTAGCTAGAAAAAAAAGGAAGTTGGTGCTTCCAATGAATGCAATTCTTAAAGATATATAAGAAAAAACATTATGTGGTTTTCTACCGGTTTGGGTTTCCATGTAAAACATTGGTGTACTATGTATGTGTGTGATTGCTCATTTGTTCATTTTTATTTACTCTGCAACTATTGGATGATAATGCTACATTGATATAACAATTGCATTTTATGGTGAAAAAGGATTAAATTGCTCTATTATTGATTCACCCTCCCTCTCAGTAATCCAACAATTGGTATCAAAGCAGGTTCCTTCAGGAAACAGTTTAACCACTGGAAGGAGATCATGGATTATTCTGAGAATGGAGTACCGATGTTTAATGGTTATAATGGTTTAATGTATGAGATGTGGAGCATAAGGATGAACGTATTTTTACAGGCACAGGGACATTATATTTGGCTATCAATTGTTACAGGATATGATATTTCAAAAATGGAAAAGACTGCAACCAAGAAGGAATTGAAGAAGAATAACAAAATAGCAATGGATTTCATCTCGGAAGGATCACCTAATCCGATAAGAGAAAATGTTGGTAAATGTTCATCGGACAAAGAACTTTGGGATAACTTACATAATGTATATTCTTCACCCATCACAAAATCAGAAAATGCCAAAGAAGATGTAGGTACAGAACAAGAAGAAATATGTTCATCATGTCAAACAGATTCAAAAGAGGTGTTAGTGGATATATCGGTAAATGCGGACATAAAATGATCTCCCTAGGTCCACCTAGATCTAGAACAAAGCAAGACAGGACATTGTGCTTTCCCTAAGCTCTAATAATTGAATCTACTATCAAATAAAGGATGAGTGACATACCTTTGAATATCGCTTCCTTATGTCTTTGTTGTCCTTGCTTTGCTCTGGTGCTCCTGTGATATTGATCCTGCAATGAAACACAAACCAACCAAAGTGAAAGAAACAATAATATATTCAATGACAACCTATGCATGTGATCAAGGAGTCATGCAATAAACTTAGAGTAATTTTATGGGAAAGAAACATACCATTGTATTATATTAAGCAAAAGTGGAAGATACAACCAAACAACCTTGATGTTGCAAAGTTTCCTTTCGGTGGCCATTTGCTTCAACACACATACTTGCTCCAATCTCGTATGAAGATGATCCACAATAACTTGATGGACTAAAAATAATCCCTTAAGCATATGAAGTAGAGTTACTCACACAATTCACAACCTATTCAACCTTAATCATTCCTTACTTGCTCTTGCTTGCTTAATGATTATTGATTAACCTTTTCCATGAGAAATCCATCATTATATAGGAGAAAGAGAGATGGTTAAAGAGATCAGGATGATCCCACCAAATCAGAGAGGTGAGTAGGATCCCAACCATATAGATTCCACCTCATGTTCTAGAAGAATCCTTCTATAAATTTCGTCAACTTTTCCTTTTTCTTAGTCTTAAAACGCCGCTGCACCCTGTCTATAGAGCAACATGCAGAAACTCCATAAGCCAGGTTTAGAGCAGCCTACAGAAATCAGGCATTTCCGCACTGTGTAGTACTTCTAGCTATTAGGACATTGAAATGTCCCTTTTTCACTACACCTTTTGATCATTCAACCTTCTCATTCCTAAGCTAAATGACTATTATAATGAGCACCAAGACCCTTTTTCCCAAGGTATGAACTATTCATCTTGCTTTTATATTTTCATTTACTTAGCATGTTTGATTGATAACGTTCACATATTTTACCCATGAAATGATTTAACTAATGATCAACCTGTTAGAGAAACCTACTTCGAGAAACTCGCTACTGTTACAGCTATGCGCCAATCCTGGAAGATGTTACATGACTTCTGCAATGGATGCCCATTAATCCTGGAAGCTGTTACACAACTGCTACGACAAAATCTTGTTAATCTCGGAAGCTGTTACAACAGATGCCACTAGTCCTGTTGTGATATGACCACTGCAACACCTACTGATTAGAATGCTGGCTCATGATGTTGATGAAGGAGAATTCAAGATTTTGTATTAATGATATCTAATGAACATCCTGAGAATCAAGGATTCTCAAGATTGTTCTGTTTTTTAACACTGAACGACTCTGACTTTAAATAGCAAAGCTTTTCTAATGTAAAGGGTTGTTAGTCTTTTTCCTTGAACTGAAGAAAGTAGCGATTATTGTACACAAACATCTTTTTGGCAATTAAATGAAGAAGTGGATTGAATTTATTTAGCAGACTATAGCCTATCTCTTTGAGTGGATTCAGTGGGAAGGAAAGGGCCCACCTTCCTCACTTATTCCCCTCTATTTCGAATTCTAGATTTAGTCATTTTCATTGCAAATGGTTTAACTGTTAGATATTTTTGAATACAAATGCTGTTATAGTTTAGTTCCTTCTTGGTAAATGCGCATAAACTTGTCTCATGAGAATTAGAAGTCAGTTGCCGAACATGGATGGAGAACTGCTTTTCCTTTTTCTGCATTAGGTTAAAATCTTGTTTTGGAGAATTAAAAGTAT
Source organism: Picea engelmannii (assembly GCA_009831015.1). Lineage (NCBI taxonomy): Eukaryota > Viridiplantae > Streptophyta > Pinopsida > Pinales > Pinaceae > Picea > Picea engelmannii. The sequence continues at coordinate 131,522 of ML793084.1, forward strand.
GAAGTAGCGTCTTGCAATAAGTAGATTTCCCTTCCGCAATAGTATAGAATTTCTTCTTGCAAAAGTAATTTAGAAAGTTAGATTAAGGTAGGCAATTCATGGTTTTTGTATATTCATCAGTTTAGATTGCAATTATGATTTAAAGTTTGTATCACTCCAGCTGTATCGGCACAATTGTGTTAGCGATAATGTTTGTTTATTTTGTTAAAAAAAAACTTCCCTACTACAATTAGATTAGAGATGCTTTCATAATCTAGCATAGTCTGTGCAGAATTATCTTGAAATAACAGACTTCCCTGGGTTGAAAATTTATATTGAACACTTTGATTTTCCATTCAATTAGACAATTAAAGTGCCCAACATTTTGGCGCCATTGCCAGGGAAGATAATTGTAGATTTTGGTAAGCACACTAGTTTTTTTTTCTTTTTTCAGGAATGAATAGTCTACATGAATCACCAAACGCGAGAATGCACCCCCAAAAATACTAACATTACAGGCACCAGAGGACGTGGAGGAAGAAATCCTAACATACTAGGAAGACAAACCATTGTTGATGAGATAATAGCTAGAGCAGATTCTTCTTCAGGATCCATTTTTCGCCCTGCCAATCCTCCAAGAGGACATGATCCGCAGTCAGCAGAAACACCCCCTCTTGAAACATTGTTCTCATCAAGGGCTGGAGTTGAAGCTGAAGATTTGTCACCAACGAGTCAACAAGCAACACTGGAGAACATTAAGGATCAAGGCAGTATAGCCTGGAATAGAGAAAACCTAGAAGAACCTGTTTATCAGATCAACGGTCGGATAGTCACTAAGGAAGAGTGGGATGCTATTCATATTGAGTGGAGGGAGAGAGAACATATGGAGAATCAAGGGGATAATGAAGAAGAGCTCTACCAAGAGAATCCACATAATAACGAGGATCATGTAAACAATGAAAACACTATCTCTACCCTGGTTTTTCCTATTTATGATGTTCCCACACGAGGGATGGCTCCTATGAAAAACATACCTCTCTCGGCTCTCCCAAATTTTCATGGATTATCTACTGAAGATCCAGATGAGTTTCTCTTTGAATTTGACATTTTGTGTAGAAGCTATGACTACACTACCACTGCACGAAAGCTTAAACTGTTTCCAGCCACATTAAAAGGAAATGCGTTAAGATGGTTCATGAGGCTTGGAGGGGAAAACATTTCAACATGGATACAAATGAGGCAGCTTTTCCTGCACAAATACCAAGACTACTGTCGAACAAGGGAACAAAGAGAGGAACTGTTCAAAATGTCACAGAAGGAGGACGAGACCCTTGAAGACTTTGTGGAGCGACTCCAATACAATCTATAACGGTCTAGTCATCTGGATGTGAGCAAGGACATTCTGAAAACCATTTTGCTAAAAGGAGTTAGAGAAGATTGTTTAGATATGATGAATATGCTTGGCAAAGGAGATATATCTAAGGAATCCTATGAGGACATTGTAGACCTCTGCAAAAGATGTTCTCGAGATTCTACAAGGAATAAGCCAACTACCAAGGATACTACTTTTTCAAGGGTATATAAATCAGTAAATGGAGGAGAAACAAGAGCAGAAATAGGTAATTTGTTAGAAATTTTCAAAAAAGATATGATTAACTCTTTTGCCTCACAAATGGATACTTTGCAGGTCAAATAGAAACAAGCAAAACCAGAGCAAGTATTATGCATTTTCTGTCCAAAATGCAGGAAGAAACATCCACCAAGGGAGTGCCCACTGAACAATGTCCAAGTATGCCTTATTTGTGAACTAGACCATGCCACTGACCAATGTCCTTCTCTACCAGGGGTAAAAGAATAATTGAAGGAAACTAATGAAGAAGCAGAGTGTAGTGTCCCCAAGGCCTAGCCCCGTTGTAAACCAAGTTCTGAAAGGAATTGTCATTATGTTTTATAGGCTGGTGAGCCAAGTTCTTATAAGCTGGAGACTTATGTGTTTGTTAGGCCAGGGAGCCTAAGTGTTGAAGGCCAGGAGCCTGCTGTTGTACTT
>ML793084.1:142386-164831 GCA_009831015.1 Picea engelmannii
ACATGTGCATTTTATGTTTCATTTCATCCTAAGTTTTGGAAAGGGTAAGCGTGCAAAGGGGATGCATGCTGATGGAACGCATGCAGTTCCAAGGGTGACAAGTGTCAGCCCTGGTGCATGCAAATAAAATGGCCAGGAGGAGCTGTGAGAGGGCTCTCCTCCATTCTACCTGATGGTCTGAAGGCAAATGATCAGACCTCTGCAAAAGAATACCCTGGTGCATCCCTGAAAGCCGAAAAGCCTGGGTTGACTTCTTAGATAGCCGGTACCACCCCTGTCTGAACAATTCGAACCTGTGTTAACCCTGCGTGGATTGTTTGTCACGCATCCCCGAAAACCAGAGTGGGAGTCTATTCTATGCTGGCGGATTGGGAAATAGAAGTGAACAACCATTGTTGAACCCGTTGGGAAGCCCGTGTCTATTTTCCCCGTGAGTTGTTGTGACCACGCAGTGCTGGACTACATGGGGTCTTGTTGGCCAGTGGTGCAACGCTCTCTCCAGGTGAGAGAGGTGATTGAGGTTGGAAGAACAGTTTGTTGGCCTGTGAGCGATTCTCTCCAGGTGAGAGAGTGCGCGAAGGAAGGAGAGGACTCCTGGAAGGAACCTTGTAGCTGCCACAGAGCTCGGAGACTTCCGGTCCGGCCTGTTCCTGTAACCCAAGGCAAGGGAGATTAGTAGCCGAAGGACTGTCCAGGTGATAGAGAAGGTGTATACTCCTGGGGTGGAACAGACATGTGGGGAATGAGGGTCTATGGGAAGTGAGCGTGGGAGGTTCCTTGGAGAGAATCCCTTCCTTGTGGTTGTGTGTTTTTTTCCCTGTAACCTCAGCCTAGCCTAGATTTCCTTGCCTTGGGGTGGAGCTTAGTCCCAGCTCGGGGGAGACCCATTGCTGAGCTGATGAGAAGTGCGGTCTAAGGCTGGGAGGTTCGTGGAAGGCTTGCACTTGGTTGGTGGATTCTACCACTGTTAACAGATAAGTATCTGATTATGTTTTAATCATGTTTTGCATGACTCTACTGCTTATGATATCATGATTTCCACTGTGTATATGAATTAGTATGAAATGCTATGGACTGTTAATTATGGCAGTAACTCATATGAATACTCTATGTAGAATGTGTTTATTTGTTTAAATGCATGAGATTTATAATACCTGTATGAGTTATGTGCAAGGTGGTGTTATAAGTTTTCTTTTAAGAGCGATTAAACCTTGGTAGCAGAAAAGGTGTTCTACAGTTTGGTATCAGAGCGATTAAACAATGTAGCAGAAAAGGTGTGCTACACAAAGGTTGTCTATCTGATCACACAAAGGAGACAATGGCAGCCAAGAGGTCAAGGTATGAATTCTCAATTCTCTCCTCTAACATTTAATTATTGGAACAATCAATTACCATATGGCCAATCGAATGCCCCCCCCTCCAAATCAAATGCCACCCTCTTATCAGGATCCCAATGCATGGTTACCTATGCCCCAACAACTGAATCAATAGGGGAAATGGAACCCATATGGGAGAGGTCCTCAACAACAACTCAATTATCAAAGCCAACACCAACCGAACTTCTTTCAACAACAGTTCCAACCCCCATACTAGCAACAACAGCTGCAATTGCCTCCCAATAACTCACCAAACAATCCTCCCTTATGACCTCAGATGCCTGTGCAACCTAACCCAAACCCAAATAATAAGGTCGTTCAAAACATAGACATACATAATGTGCCAGCCTTATCTATTACTCCTATGCCTTATGATGAAATAAACTTAAGATCAAGGAGAATAGTTTAGCCAATAGTTGAAGATGCTCCATCTTTAGAATCAGATAAGGAATCAGAGGAGAGACCATCTATTGATACATAAGAAATTGACCAACCCATTCTAGAATTAGCAAACCCACCATTCCCTAAAAGACTGAAAATTACCAAGCCTTTGGAATTACCATCTTTCAATGTCCTTGGAGAATTGAAAAATATGCACATTAATATTCCACTACTGCAAGCAATAAGGGATGTCCCTATTTATGCCAAGACTTTGAGGGATATCTGTATCAGAAAACCTGGACTAAAACCTAAATATCCCCTCACAGTGCATGTAGTGGGGGATTTGTCTGAGCTAATGCTAGGAAAAACTCCACCTATTAAATATGGCGACCCAGGAAACCCTACCGTCACAGTTAAAATTGAACAGACATCTATTCTGCATGTACTAGTTGATTTAGGGGCAACAATTAACGTCATGCCAATAGAAACTACGCAGTTGCTGCAACTCGGAACAAAAATCCAACCTACTCCTACTGTTCTAGAATTAGTTGATCGCTCTACCATCAAACCAGAAGGAGTAATCGATGATTTAGTTATTTCAGTAGACTCATGGGAGTATCCTGTTGATTTTGTTGTGTTACAGCCCAAATCCAGTCTGGGAGGCCATCCTCTAATTCTGGTACGACCATGGTTAGCCACAACTGACGCCTTCATAAGTTGCCGATCTGGTTCTATGACCATGTCTGATGGTTATGACACAAAAAAACTTACCTTGTATCCTCATGCTACACCCAGTGCAGAACCTGAAAACTCTTTATGGATGAACACTGAGGATGAAAGTGCTCTGCCTGTGCTAACTATAGGAAAGGCTCTGAGTTTCAAAGACGAGATGAAAGATGAGTTAATCAATTTATTTATTTGTGACCCCTCTACTGTTACACAACACATGCACCACCAATTGGTCAAAGTCTTTGACCCTATGGCCTAGGAAGAAATGAACTCGGAAATGTTTTCCGAAACTGCCAACAATCAGAGTGATTCAGCTGTAAAAATAGTCGCTGTAGCAGCAAATGCTGTAACAACAGATGATGAAACAAAAGCAACTGAATTATTTCCTAAAATCAGTTCTAAAAGCGTCGCTGTGGAAATCGAACCTGGAAAAACCTTGAACATCAATCTCGATCTCTCCAACGCTGAAACTCGGTGGCTGATGAATTTACTGATTGAACATAAAGAATCATTTGCATGGGATTACATGGATATGAAAGGCATCCCCTCTGAACTATGCACCCACCATATATACATCAAAGAAGAATGCCAACCCATTTTCCAACCGCAAAGGAGGATGAACCCAAACCTTAAAGAAATTGTTAAAGAAGAACTTCAGAAACTTCTCAACGTCAGATTCATCTATCCTATATCAGACAGGGAGTGGGTATCACCATTGGTTATTTTGCCTAAAAAGAATGGCGAGTGGAGAGTGTGTTTGGACTATAGAGCCCTAAATAAGGCAACGCAGAAGGATCATTTCCCTCTGCCATTTATTGATCAGGTTTTAGATAACTTAGCCGCAAAAAAAATATTTTTCTTTCCTAGATGGATTCAATGGCTATAAACAGATACAAATTGCCCCACAAGACTAAGAAAAAACCACCTTTACCATCCCTTGGGGAAAATTTTCCTACAAGGTTCTCCCATTTGGCTTGTGTAATGCACCAGCCACTTTCTAGAGAGCTGTGATTGGTATTTTCTCTGATACGGTGAATGACTGTATGGAAATATTCATGGATGACTTTACACCTTATGGGACTGATTTCGAAGATGCTTTGTCTAATCTGGAAAAAGTACTCAAAAGATGTAGACAGTCTCATCTTTCTTTAAGTACAAAAAAGTGCCATATGATGATGCGCGAAGGGGTGGTGCTGGGACACTTCATCTCTTATGCAGGGATTCAGGTAGATATAACCAAAATCCAGGTAATTTTGGATATTCCAACTCCATCAACTCAGAAAGAGGTAAGAAGTTTTTTAGGGCACGCCGGGTATTATAGGAGATTCATTAAAAATTTCTCTAAACTTGCCTCTCCATTGTTTTTTTTACTAACAAAAGATGTTAACTTTTGTTGGACTGACGATTGTGAATTGTCTTTTGCAGATATTAAACAAAAATTGTCCACAACTCCCATTTTGAGAGGGCCCAATTGGGCTTTGCCTTTTCACATTTCTTTAGATGCCTCAGACACTGCAATTGGTGCAGTAATAGGGAAACATGAGGACAAATAACCCTACGCTATCTACTATATAAGCAAGAACATGGCTCCTGCTGAGTTAAATTACACAGTTACTGAAATGGAATTCTTGGCAATAGTATATGAAATCAATAAATTCAGGCATTATGTAACTGGTTATCCAACTTTTATTCATCCTGATCATACAACCATAAAATATTTAATGAATAAACCTATTACTAATGCCCGAGTGACAAGATGATTGTTACTACTGCAAGAATTTGACATCACTATAGTGGATAGACTAGGAAAAGAAAATGTGGTTGCTGATTTTCTCTCGAGATTACATATAAATGATGATAATTCACTTGTAGATGATTCCTTTCCTGATGAACATTTGTTTGCAGTATCTGCTCATTCACCTTGGTATGTAGACATTGCTAATTATTTGGTTGTAGGGAAGGTACCTCCACATTTATCTCCTAGGGAAAGAAGGAAAATTATTCAAGAGTGCTAGGTACAGTTGGATAGGAGGATACCTCTTCTACACAGGCCTGGACAAGGAAATCAGGAGATGTGTGAGGGATGATGAGGTTTATGATCTGCTGAAAGCTTGCCATGATGGCCCTTGTGGGGGTCATTTTACTGATAAAAGGACCGGGCATAAAATTTTAAGGATGGGCTATTATTGGCACAACATATTTCAAGATGCCAAGAATTATGTCCAAGATTGTGACAGTTGCCAACGCATGGGTCAGCTAACTCATAGGGATGAGATTCCGCTCCAGTCTCAGGTAGTGTTAGAGCCTTTTGAGAGATGGGCCATGGATTTTGTAGGACCCATTCACCCACCTTCCAATCAGAAAGTCTATATATTCATCTATACATATTACATGACCAAGTGGGTGGAGGCAAAAGCACTTATCATAGCGTCAGAAGAGGTTGTCTTAGCATTCTTGTTTGAAGATATATTTGTTGGGTTTGGCGTTCCCAGAGAACTAGTCACTGGTGGAGGACCCCCTTTCACATCACAAAAATTTGAAGCTCTACTAAGTAAATATCATGTTTTACATAGAATAGCTTCTCCATACCATCCACAAGGCAATGACCAAGTGGAAAGTACCAACAAAGTTATTGAAACCATTCTTACTAAAATAGTGAGAGAAAATCGTAGGGATTGGTCTGACAGACTGCATGAAGCTCTATGGGCTTACCGAACTACTTGGAGGAGCACAACTGGTTTTTCTCCTTATGAGCTGGTATATGGAAAAAGCCCTGTTTTTCCATTGAATTCAAAATTAAAACCTTAATAATTGCATCAGCAGTCAACCTCGACTTGACTATGGCATAGAAATCTAGACTGCAGCAGCTCAACGAGCTTGATGAAAAGTGTTTTGATGCCATCCATCAAACCACAGTGATTCAACAACAAAGAACAAAATGGCATGACCGAGTCATTAAGAAGAAATTATTCCAGAAAGGAGATTGGGCTCCGTTGTATGATTAACGCTTTAAGGAATTTCAAGGTAAGCTACGTACACGATGGCTAGGGCCTTACGAGGTAGACACCGTGTTTCCCAATGGGATAGTCCGGTTGATTACTATTGATGGATCCAATACACACTTACATGCAAATGGTCATCGCTTGCGTCTGTATCAATGTCCACTATCCAAGATAGAATTTAAAACTAGCTGTACAGCTGATACAGATTATCAAATCTTAAATGAAAAGGAGCTTGCTCCTTCCCCTTTTGAACTTTAGGACTTCTTTTGCTCAGACTTTGTATATAAATAATCTCAGCAAGATTTGTATTTCTCTGTTTTTAGTTGAAAATTTTCTATTTTCTTTACTATGCTAACAAAGCTTGGAAAGGTATCAGGCAATTATGTGTGTGCAGGTAGATTGATGAACAAAAGGAAACGATGAGTTCATGGAAGTTGAAAAAATTCCTAGAAATGAAGTAAGGTAGCGTTTGACCGATTTCAATGCTGTTACACCTTCTTCCGATAAATTGGCCCATTTCAATGCTATTACACCTTCTTCCGATAAATTGGCCGATTTCAATGCTGTTACACCTTCTTTCGATAAATTGGCCGATTTCAACGCTGTTACAACTTCTCCCAATAAGTTGGTCGATTTCAATGCTGTTACACCTACCTCCGACATTTTTGAAAAAAAACCTGCTGATACACTAATTACTCTTGTTCTTTATTTCCACTTCACTCTTTCTTTTTGCCGATGCTGGGGCTCTAGCCCTCCAATGTTTCATGCAACAACACCACTGATTAGTCAATACTGATGCTCTCTATCCGAAAGTGCTGCTTCATTATGACTTGACTTCACATTTGACGATTTCCAGTTGGCTAACTACAGTAAGGACTACGTCTCTACACAAGCTGTCATTTCTCTCACGATACTTCATCATGCCAGCTATTACGTGCCATTCCGACGACGGTTGGATTGTGTGATTACTCCGATAGGTCCTTATGTGCGATAAGATTTGAGGTACGTGATTAATCCTACGTGTTAAAGTAATGAAGATATAAAAGAACGATTTCATATTTACTAACCGGTTACACCTGGAGCCAATCCGCTTAGTTGGGGGGGGGGACATAAATTTAGTCATTCATTCCAAATTTTATACACACCTCCACCACCTTTCCACCCACACTTCTTTTAACTAAGACACTGTGTTCTTTCTGCCAACCACGTTCGAGCTTATTGCTTCTCTGATTTATGTGATAGTTTCTCCTCCTATGTGCCTGTTAGACTCTCAAGAAACATCATGGGAGGATCAACTGTGAGATATGAACCTGCAACTCTGGACAGTTTGCTGCTACACCCAGAGGCCTACCAAATATTTTTTCAGGCCGGCTGGATATCGTATTTTAAGAAGTTGAAAGAGTTTAGTGAGGACGAGGTATTGGAGTTTAGTCAAAATCTTACTGAAGGGTATTCAATGGTGAATGGGGTAAGGATTCTAGTAACAAAATCAAGCATTGCTGCTGTAACAGGGTTGCCAAGAACAGGAGACCGATGGTTTAACAAAAAAACACATCTCCCAGATGCACAGAAGGGGTTCCTCGTCAACACTGAATGAGTTCAGACCAAAGGCAGAGGTGTAGATGTCAATTCCTTATGAGAGCCATGGGGGAAAGTCGCAGAATTTCTAAAAAGGTACATTACCTGTGAAGGCCGATACCAAGTTGTTTATTTTTCCGATTTCATCTTATTATCACATCTGTGACATCAAAAATTGATAAACATTCCTTATTTTCTCCTGGCCCATTTTGTAAAAAAATCCAAGAGCCCCAAGAATTGCGTTTCTAATCACAGACTCATCGGCCTATTAATTCGCAGAGGTATGGGCATTTCCAATAACCCATTACCTGCTGCAGCAGACCAGCCACAGTCTGTAAATCCAAAAAGAATTGTACCAGTCCTTGACAATGCAACTCATGGACCTCTTCTAGAGCCTCTACCCTCGACTGCAACAACAATCCAAACCCCTACTGTCATTGTCCGTAAGATGACTCAGAAAAGAAACCATATAACCCAAAGCCATCTTGACACCAGACATACAAGCCTTGATGACTTTGCATTACAACAGCCTGTAGCTGTGGACAAACAAACAGATGAATATCCAACCACTCGATCACAATCACAGCACTTGGATGCTACACCGATTATTGAAATCCTAACCCCTGCCTCTGACAAGAAAACCCCTACTCTTACCTCTGCATTACCTAAAAAGGGAACAAGGATAACACGGTCCACTATAACATCAAGACTACTTACCCCCTCTATTGTGGCACCAACAATCACACATAACACTCCTATTGCTGCTACAACCAATCAAGCACCTACTATCATTACCCGTGCAACTTCCCAGAAAAGGAAACGTCCATTTAAAGGAAAACCTCGAAGAGCCCTTGACCAAATTTGATCAACAACAAATCAAATCCCTCTGGCTGCTATGACAAAGAATTCTACAGTGGTATGGATACCAGGTTTTACTTTATTCCCAGAACTGCAGGAAACTATCTTCTCCTTTCAAAATGAATGTACTCAATTTGCAACAGAATCATCGGTGCTGCCTGATGATTCTGCGCATCCTATATCCATTGACGATATCTAGATCATTGCAGACCCCAGTATATCAGAATATACTCCTTGTGTGTTTGAGGAAGAACATCCTGTTCCCCCTCCACAAACGAAGAAGAAAACCACTACTTTCGTTTCTACTTTACCCAGGAGAAAAACCAGGTCCACCAGGAGATGCTGCTCCAGCCTCAGGTAGTGTTAGAGCCTTTTGAGAGATGGGCCATGGATTTTGTAGGACCCATTCACCCACCTTCCAATCAGAAAGTCTATATATTGGTCTGTACAGATTACATGACCAAGTGGGTGGAGGCAAAAGCACTTATCATAGCATCAGAAGAGGCTGTCTTAGCATTCTTGTTTGAAGATATATTTGTTAGGTTTGGCATTCCCAGATAACTGGTCACTGATGGAGGACCCCCTTTCACATCACATAAATTTGAAGCTCTACTCAGTAAATATCATGTTTTACATAGAATAGCTTCTCCATACCATCCACAAGGCAATGGCCAAGTGGAAAGTACCAACAAAGTTATCGAAACCATTCTTACTAAAATAGTGAGAGAAAATCATAGGGATTGGTCTGACAGACTACATGAATCTCTATGGGCTTATCGAACTACTTGGAGGAGCACAACTGGTTTTTCTCCTTACGAGCTGGTATATGGAAAAAGCTCTGTTTTTCCCATTGAATTTGAAATCAAAACTTTAAGAACTGCATCAACAATCAACCTCGACTTGACTATGGCACAAAAAACCAGACTGTAGCAGCTCAACGAGCTTGATGAAAAGCATTTGGATGCCATCCATCAAACCACAGTGATTCAACAACAAAGAACAAAATGGCACGAATGAATCATTAAGAAGAAATTATTCCAGAAAGGAGATTGGGCTATGTTGTATGATTCGCGCTTTAAGGAATTTCAAGGTAAGCTGCGTACACGATGGCTAGGGCCTTATGAGGTAGACACCGTCTTTCCCAATGGGACAGTCTGGTTGATTACTATTGATGGATCCAATACACACTTACATGCAAATGGTCATCGCTTGCATCTGTATCAACGTCCACTGTCCAAGACAAAATTCAAAACAAGCTGTACAACTGATACTGATGATCAAATATTAAACAGAAAGGAGCTTGCTCCTTCCCCTTATGAAATTTAGGACTTCTTTTGCTCAGACTTTGTATATAAATAATCTCAACAAAATTTGCATTTCTCTGTTTTTAGTTGAAAGTTTTCTATTTTCTTTACTATGCTAATAAAGCTTTGAAAGGTATCAGGCAATTATGTGTGTGCAGGTAGATTGATCAACAGAAGGAAATGATGAGTTCATGGAAGTTGAAAAACTTCCTAGAAACGAAGTAAGATAGCATTTGGCCGATTTCAATGATGTTACACCTTCTTCCAATAAATTGGCCAATTTCAATGCTGTTACACCTTCTTTCGATAAATTGGCTGATTTCAATGCTGTTATACCTTCTTCCAATAAATTGGCCGATTTCAATGCTGTTACACCTTCTCCTGATAAGTTGGTTGATTTCAATGCTGTTACACCTACCTTCGACATTTTTGAAAAAGAACCTGCTGATACACTAATTACTGTTGTTCTTTCTTGCCACTTCACTCTTTCATTTTGTCGATACTGCGGCTCCAACCCTCCAATCTTTCATGCAACAACACCATTGATTAGACAATATTGATGCTCTCTATATGAAAGTGCTGCTTCATTATGACTTGACTTCACATTCGGCGATTTCCAGTTGGCTAACTACAGTAAGGACTACGTCTCTGCACAAGCTGTCATTTATCTCATGATCCTTCATCATGCCAGCTATTACATGCCATTCTGATGATGGTTGGATTGTGCGGTTACTCTGACAGGTCGTTATGTGTGGTAAGATTTGAGGTACGTGATTAATCCTATGTGTTAAAGTAATGAAGATATAGAAGCACGATTTCCTATTTAATAACCGGTTACACCTGGAGCCAATCCTCTTAGTTGGGGGGGGGAAACGTAAATTTAGCCGTTCATTTCAAATTTTATACACACCTCCACCACCTTTCCACCCACACTTAATTTAACTAAGACCTGTGTTCTTTCTGCAAACCACGTTCGAGCTTATTGCATCTCTAATTTAGGTGATAGTTTCTCCTCCTACGTTCCAGTTAGACTCTCAAGAAACATCATGGGAGGATCAACTGTGAGATATGAACCCGCAACTCTGGACAATTTGCTGCTACACCCAGAGGCCTACCAAATATTTCTTCAGGCCGACTGGATATCATATTTTAAGAAGTTGAAAGAGTTTAGTGAGGATGAGGTATTGGAATTTAGTCAAAATCTTACTGAAGGGTATTCAATGGTGAATGGGGGAAGGATTCCAGTAACAAAAGAAAGCATTGCTGCTATAACATGGTTACCAAGAACATGAGATCAATGGTTTAGCAGAAAAACACATCTCCCCGATGCACAGAAGGGGTTCCTCATCAACACTGAGCGAGTTAAGACCAAAGGCAGAGGTGTAGACGTCAATTCCTTACCAGAGCCATGGGGGAAAGTTGCAAAATTTCTAAAAAGGTACATTACCTGCGAAGGCTGATACCAAGTTGTTTATTTTTCTGATGTCATCTTATTATCACATCTGCGACATCAGAAATTGTTAAAAATTCCTTATTTTCTTCTACATTCATTGCATAACATGGCCTATTTTGTAAAAACATCCAAGATCCCTAAGAATTGCATTTCTAATCACATACTCATCGACCTATTAATTCCCAGAGGTATGGGCATTTCCAATAACCCATTACCTGCTGCAGCAGACCAGCCATAGTCTGTAAATCCAGAAAGAATTGTACCAATCCTTGACAATGCAACCCATGGACCTCTTCTAGAGCCTCTACTGTCGGATGCAACAATAGTCCAAACCCCTAATGTTGTTGTCTGTAAGACGAATCAGAAAAGAAACTGTATAACCCGAAGCCATCCTGGCACTAGACAGACAAGCCTTGACGAATTTGCATTAGAACATCCTGTAGATGTGGACAAACAAATAGATGAAGAGCCAACCACTCAACCACGATCACAACACTTGGTTGCTACATCGATTATTGAAATCCTACCCCTTTCCTCTGACAAGAAAACCCTTTCTCTTACCTCTGCATTACCTAAAAAGCGAACAAGGATAACACGGTCCACTATAACATCAAGACCGCTTACCCCCTCTGCTGTGGCACCAACAATCACAAAAAACACTCCTATTGCTGCTGCAGCCAATCAAGCACCTACTATCATTACCTGTGCAACTTCACAGAAAAATGAAACGTCCATTCAAAGGAAAACCTTGGAGAGCCCTTGACCAAATTGGATCAACAACAAATCAAGGCCCTCTAGCTACTGCGACAGAGAATTCTATAGCGGTACAAATACTAGGTTTTACTTTATGCCCAGAACTGCAAGAAACTATCTTCTCCTTTCAAAATGAATGTATTCAATTCACAGCCATGGATGATTTTAGGGGCTAAATTTCGCTCATGGGCTAATTTTAATGGTTTTTCCAAAAACGAGATTCGATATTTTAAAAATGATTCACCCAAATTCTATAGGATAAAATTATTTTACCTTAAAAATCGCCAAAATTTTATAAAAACTATATAAAATATTTAGAAATTTGAATATTTTTAAAAAAATATCGCCAAACATTTATAGTTGACATATGAAGGATTAGTAATATTCGCCAAGGTTTCTACATTTTAAAATAAATTTCCATCCTTAAAATCATCCCTGTTCACAGCAGAATCATCGGTGCTGCCTGATGATTCTGCACATCCTATGTCTATTAACGATATCCAGATCATCGCAGATCCCAGTATACTAGAATATCCTCTTTGTGTGCTTGAGGAAGAACACCATGTTCCTCCTCCATCAACGAAGAGGAATACCACTACTTTCGTTTCTACTTTACCCAAGAGAAAAACCAGGTCCACCAGGAGATGCTGCTCCAGCCTCAGGTAGTGTTAGAGCCTTTTGAGAGATGGGCCATGGATTTTGTAGGACCCATTCACCCACCTTCCAATTAGAAATTTTATATATTGGTCTGTACAGATTACATGACCAAGTGGGTGGAGGCAAAAACACTTATCAGAGCGTCAAAAGAGGCTGTCTTAGCATTCTTGTTTGAAGATATATTTGTTGGGTTTGGTGTTCCCAAAGAAATGGTCACTGATGGAGGACGCCCTTTCACATCACATAAATTTGAAGCTCTACTCAATAAATATCATGTTTTACATAGAATAGATTCTCCATACCATCCACAAGGCAATGGCCAAGTGGAAAGTACCAACAAAGCTATCGAAACCATTCTTACTAAAACAGTGAGAGAAAATCATAGGGATTGGTCTGACAGACTGCATGAAGCTTTATGGGCTTACCGAACTACTTGGAGGAGCACAACTGGTTTTTCTCCTTACGAGCTGGTATATGGAAAAAGCCTTGTTTTTCCCATTGAATTCGAAATCAAAACCTTAAGAACTGCATCAACAGTCAACCTCGACTTGACTATGGCACAGAAAGCCACACTGCAGTAGCTCAATGAGCTTGATGAAAAGTGTTTGGATGCCATCCATCAAACCACAGTGATTCAACAACAAAGAACAAAATGGCATGACCGAGTCATTAAGAATAAATTATTCCAGAAAGGAGATTGGGCTTTGTTGTATGATTCACGCTTTAAGGAATTTCAACGTAAGTTGCGTACATGATGGCTAGGGCCTTATGAGGTAGACACTGTCTTTGCCAATGGGACAGTCTGGTTGATTACTATTGATGGATCCAATACACACTTACATGCAAATGGTCATCGCTTGCATCTGTATCAACGTCCACTGTCTAAGATAGAATTCAAAACTAGTTGTACAGTTGATACAAATTATCAAATCTTAAACAGAAAGGAGCTTGCTCCTTCCCCTTTTGAACTTTAGGACTTCTTTTGCTCAGACTTTGTATATAAATAATCTCAGCAAGATTTGCATTTCTCTATTTTTAGTTGAAATTTTTCTATTTTCTTTACTATGCCAATAAAGATTTGAAAGGTATCATGCAATTATGTGTGTGCAGGTAGATTGATGAACATAATGAAACGATGAGTTCATGGAAGTTGTAAAACTTCCTAGAAATGAAGTAAGGTAGCATTTGGCCGATTTCAATGCTGTTACACCTTCTTCCGATAAATTGGCCGATTTCAATGCTGTTACACCTTCTTCCGATAAATTGGTCGATTTCAATGTTGTTACACCTTCTTCCGATAAATCGACCGATTTCAATGCTGTTACACTTCTCCCAATAAGTTGGCCGATTTCAATGCTATTACACCAACCTTCGACATTTTTGAAAAAGAACCTGCTGATACACTAATTACTGTTGTTCTTTCTTTCCACTTCACTCTTTCTTTTTGCCGATGCTGTGGCTCCAGCCCTCCAATATTTCATGCAACAACACCACTGATTAGACAATATTGATGCTCTCTATCCGAAAGTGCTACTTCATTATGAATTGACTTCACATTCGGCGATTTCCATTTGGCTAACTACAGTAAGGACTACGTCTCTGAACAAGCTGTCATTTCTCTCACAATCCTTCATCATGCCAGCTATTACGCGCCATTCTGACGATGGTTGGATTGTGCAGTTACTCTGACAGGTCGTTATGTGCTATAAGATTTGAGGTACGTGATCAATCCTACGTGTTAAAGTAATGAAGATATAAAAGCACGATTTCCTATTTACTAACCGGTTACACCTGGAGCCAATCCACTTAGTTGGGGGGGGGAACGTAAATTTAGCCATTCATTCTGAATTTTATACACACCTCCACCACCTTTCCACCCACACTTCTTTTAACTAAGACCTGTGTTCTTTCTGCAAACCACGTTCGAGCTTATTGCATCTCTAATTTAGGTGATAGTTTCTCCTCCTATGTTCCTGTTAGACTCTCAAGAAACATCATGGGAGGATCAGCTGTGAGATATGAACCCGCAACTCTGGACAGTTTGCTGCTACACCCAGAGGCCTACCAAATATTTCTTCAGGCCGACTGGATATCGTATTTTAAGAAGTTGAAAGAGTTTAGTGAGGACGAGGTATTGGAATTTAGTCAAAATCTTACTGAAGGGTATTCAATGGTGAATGGGGTAATGATTCCAGTAACAAAAGCAAGCATTGTTGCTTTAACAGGGTTGCCAAGAACAGGAGACCGATGGTTTAACAAAAAAACACATCTCCTGGATGCACATAAGGGGTTCCTCGTCAACACTGAGTGAGTTCATACCAAAGGCAGAGGTGTAGACGTCAATTCCTTACCAAAGCCATGGGGGAATGTCGCAAAATTTCTAAAAAGGTACATTACCTGCGAAGGCCGATACCAAGTTGTTTATTTTTCTGATTTCATCTTATTATCACATCTGCGACATCAGAAATTGATAAAAATTCCTTATTTTCTCCTACATTCATTGCATAACATGGCCCGTTTTGTAAAAAAATCCAAGAGCCCCAAGAAATGCATTTCTAATCACAGACTCATCGGCCTATTAATTCGCAAAGGTATGGGCATTTCCAATAACCCATTACCTACTGCAGCAGACTAGCCACAGTTTGTAAATCCAGAAAGAATTGTACCAGTCCTTAACAATGAAACCCATGGACCTCTTCCAGAGCCTCTACCCTCGGCTGCAACAACAGTCCAAACCCCTATTGTTGCTGTCCGTAAGACGACTCAGAAAAGAAACCGTATAACCCAAAGCCATCCTGGCACTAGAGAGACAAGCCTTGATGACTTTGCATTACAACAGATTGTAGCTGTGGACAAACAAACAGATGAAGAGCCAACCACTCGACCACAATCACAACACTTGGCTACTACACCTATTATTGAAATCCTACCCCCTGCCTCTGACAAGAAAACCCCTGCTCTTACCTTTGCATTACCTAAAAAGTGAACAAGGATAACATGGTCCACTATAACATCAAGACCGCTTACCCCCTCTGTTGTGGCACCAACAATCACACAGAACACTCCTATTGCTGCTGCAACCAATCAAGCACCTACTATCACTACCTGTGTAACTTCGCAGAAAAGGAAACGTCCATTCAAAGGAAAACCTCAGAGAGCCCTTGACAAAATTGGATCAACAACAAATCAAAGCCCTCTGGTTGCTGCGATAGAGAATTCTACAGCCGTACAAATACCAGGTTTTACTTTATGCCCAAAATTGCAGGAAACTATCTTCTCCTTTCAAAATGAATGTACTCAATTCGCAGTAGAATCATCAGTGCTGCCTGATGATTCTGCACATATTATGTCCGTTGATGATATCCAGAACATCTCAGACCCCAGTATACCAGAATATCCTCCTTGTGTGCTTGAGGAAGAACACCCTATTCCTCCTCCAACAATGAAGAAGAAAACCACTACTTTCGTTTCTACTTTACCCAGGAGAAAAACCAGGTCCACCAGGTCTACCGAAGCTACATTTGGAAGGTAAGATATGGAGTAGTCCGTTCCTATTCTTCGTCCACTATCCCCTATGGTTGATGCAGGGATAGTTCCATAAGAATCAACTGTCCACGTCGAGACTGATCCA
Source organism: Picea engelmannii (assembly GCA_009831015.1). NCBI lineage: Eukaryota > Viridiplantae > Streptophyta > Pinopsida > Pinales > Pinaceae > Picea > Picea engelmannii. The sequence goes on from ML793084.1 coordinate 158,109, forward strand.
CAAGAACTAGTCCTGACAGATATAGCTGTTACACAAGAACCAACTGCTCCACAAAATATTGTTCCACTAGAGCTAGTAATATTAGAACCAACTTTCCATGTCGAGACTGCTCCACAAGAACCAATCCTGACAGCCTCAGCTATTACATAAGAACCAGCTCCACAACATGCTGAGGATGTGCCACTTGCCCGATTATTTACCCAAATAGAGCAAAAGATCAATAATACAGAAAATTCCAGGATCGCTGCACTAATAACATAAAATAATAACCTCAAAGACCCTGAAACAGGAAGTGGCAGCTGCTCGACAGAAGAATCCAGAAGGTATAACCTTGGACATCCTAGCACTAACAAAAGCTGTTATGGGTAGAGACAAATAACTCATGTTTATTGAGTGTGGAAACATTTACTATGAGACAGGATATGAGGTAGTCAAAGTTCCAGTCGCTACAGGACCAACAAATGTATCAATCAAGACTGAACAAGGAATTCCTGCTACACAAAAATCAGTAAAATAGAGGAGATCTCAATGTCATAAATCAGCTCTTGGTATACCAGAAGCTTGCAAACAAGAACCTCTGTTTCCTTCATGAGTTGTTACTCGAGCAACTCAAACTAATCCTGTTCTCAATAATAAAGAAACCCAAACAAATTGTTGACACAACAGATTTTCTTTTTGACACAACATTCTTCATTACCGGCACTTAGAAATTTCTCTTAACAATTTTGCACTGGAGTAGATACTGATCTACTTCAGCTACAAAGTAAGGTTTGAATGTGTTTTGCATGAGGACATGCAATGTCTTCAGTTGGGGGGTATGTTAGGACCCTGAAATGTCCCTTTTTCACTACACCTTTTGATCATTCAACCTTCTCATTCCTAAGCTAAATGACTATTATAATGAGCACCAAAACCCTTTTTCCCAAGGTATGAACTATTCATCTTGCTTTTATATTTTCATTTACTTAGCATGGTTGATTGATAACGTTCACATATTTTACCCATGAAATGATTTAACTAATGATCAAAATGTTAGAACAACCCACTTCGAGAAACTCACTGCTGTTACAGCTATGCACCAATCTTGGAAGTTGTTACATGACTTCTGCAATGGATGCCCATCAATCCTGGAAGCTGTTACACAACTGCTATGACAGAAGCTTGTTAATCTCAGAAGCTGTTACAACAGATGCCACCAGTCCCGTTGTGATACGACTGCTGCAACACCTGCTGATTAGAATGCTGGCTCACGATGTTGATGAAGGAGAATTCAATATTTTGTATTAATGATATCTAACGAATAGCCTGAGAATCGAGGATTCTCAAGACTGTTCTGTTTTTGAACACTGAACGACTCTGACTTTAAATAACAGAGATTTTCTAATGTAAAGTGTTGTTAGTCTTTTTCCTTGAACTGAAGAAAGTAGCGATTATTGTACACAAACATCTTTTTGGCAATTACATGAAGAAGTAGATTGAATTTCTTTAGCAGACTGTAACCTATCTCTTTGAGTGGATTCAGTGGGAAGGAAAGGGACCACCTTCCTCACCGATTCCCCTCTATTTCGAATTCTAGATTTAGTCGTTTTCATTGCAAATGGTTTAACTATTAGATATTTCTGAATACAACTGCTGTTACAATTTAGTTCCTTCTTGGTAAATGCGCATAAACTTGTCTCATGAGAATTAGAAGTTAGTTTCCAAACATGGCTGGAGAACTGCTTTTCCTTTTTCTGCATTAGGTTAAAATCTTGTTTTGGAGAATTAAAAGTGTGAAGTAGCTTCTTGCAATAAGTAGATTTCCCTTCCGCAATAGTATAGAATTTCTTCTTGCAAAAGTAATTTAGAAAGATTAAGGTAGGCAATTCATGGTTTTTGTATATTCATCAGTTTAGATTGTAATTATGATTTTAAGTCTGTAGCACTCCAGCTGTATCAACACAATTGTGTTAGCAATAATGTTTGTTTGTTTTGTTAAAAAAAAAACTTCCCTACTACAATTAGATTAGAGATGCTTTCATAATCTAGCATAGATTGTGCAGAATTATCTTGAAATACCAGACTTCCCTAGGTTTACAATTTATATTGAACACTTTGATTTTCCATTCAATTAGACAATTAAAGTGCCCAACACTAGCCTGCGATGACCTTCTAAAAAAAAATCTTTGAAGTGGAGGAAACCATTCACTTTCCTCATGAGAAAGATCCTTCTGGGAGCCTGAACACATGTTTGTAGAAGTACCACCAAGGTGAACAAATAATGTGTAACAAGAGGAAGAGTATGAAGAAGAAGAAGTTGATTACAGAGAACAATTGATCAATGCAATTTAATATCTAAAGAAAGAAAGAGAATAAAACAAGTCATTCAAGAAAGAATTGATGAAGCAAAAGGAAAGTGTTCATGGTTCCAAAAAAGCTGATCAAGTCATCAAGAATTTAAAAACTAAGCTAGAAGAGGCCATAACAATTGAAGAAACTCTAGAATATCAAAATAAATGTTTAGAAGCCAACATAACAACACAAAAGGAAGAAGCAAAAAAGAGAGAAAATATACTGACGGATAATACAACTTGAAGAAGCAAAGAGAACATAAGAGGTCATGAAGTCTCAGATAATGAAGAAAGAAGAAGAGGTTGAGAATCTTGAAGAAGAAGTTGTCACACTAAGATTCAAAGTCGTCAAGCTCAACAAGAATGTTTAAGAGACAAAAAAATCCACATCAGTTATAGAGAATGAAGAGAAGCACTCAAGGTTGCTAGAAAAGAAGAATGAAGAAAATAGAAAGAGTTATGCAGAAGTACTCAAAGGAAGGAATTATGGTAAACTAGAACCTAAGAAAACTATTGAAGATACATCTTCAAGAAGACCATTCATGTTCAAGCCACAAAGAATATTCCATCATGATCATGATAAGTCAAGGAAGAAATTCAGATGGACTACACCATAAAGAATATCATTCACTCCTAGGTATGCAAATTTCTTTTATGGTCATTGTTTTTATTGTACTAATTTTGGACATAAGATTGCCGATTGTAGGGATTATAAAAGAAATGTTCAAGCAAGAAGTGCATATGTGGCCCCACGTAACATTGAATGTTACAACTGTCATAACTATGGATACATAGCTAGTGATTGTAGAAGCATGATTGATACTTCCATGAAAGAGAACACTAATATCTAATATAAAAAAGTATGGATAGTAAAACACAAAGAACAGGTGAACAAAGACCAGGTCCCAGAGATCGCAAGATTGGAAATAAAACGAGATAAAGAAAATTCTAGAGAGAAAAAGAAAGATGTTGGATATAGAAAGGTTTGGAAAATAACTGAAAGAAAAGAAAGACATTTAAATAAGGAACAAGTTCAAGAGATTTTACTTTCAAGCATTGTAGTGAAAGATGAATCCACAAACAAAGAAAGAAGTCAAAGCTCAGAGAGATGATGAATCTACCAATGAAGATAATGATGAATCCACATCAGAGAAGGAATTGTTATGAGCCATCTAGCTTAGATAATCCCAAGTAATAATAATATTAGACATGGGGAGTCTATGCGATAGCTATGACAGACCAAAGAATCATCCTTCGAGCAACTTGCAGAGTTTGAGAAGACATATCTAGAGCATTCAGTTAACAAAAGTACAATTTGATGGATTAACCAAGACTTCATGATAGTATAGTGATAAATGGGTCAACATTATGGACAATTGCACAAGTAGATTCTTGGACAGTATGGATGAGAGCATGGATTCATAGATTGGTTCAAAGAGTGGTTCAGATACAAAGGAACCTTTTCATAATGGATGATAATTACACATGAAATGACTCGAACAATGTTAATGGATTCCAAATTGACAGATATTTTTTGGACACATGCAATGCATACAACAGTTCACATTCAAAATAGAGTAATGCTCAGAAACAATAATGAAAAAAATCCCTACGAACTATGGAAAGGAAGAACAGACAACAACCTCTACATCAAGGTAACTCAAGGTAGTATTTTATTAATTTAAATTTATGTTGATGATATTGTTTTTGGAAGTACTAATGATAGGTTAAGCCAGAAATTTGCAAAGGATATGCAGAATGAATTTTAAATGTCATTAATTGGAGAGCTATCCTTCTTTCTGGGTCTTCAGATACATCAAAGAAACCAAGGAATTTTTATTTCTCAAACCAAGTATATCAAAGAAATGCTAAAGAGGTTCGAAATGGAAGATTGCAAACCAGTTATCACTCCCATGCAAACCAGTTGTATGTTGAACAAAGATGATGATTCAAAGTCTACAGATCAGAGGTAATACATGCCAATGATTGGTATCCTACTATATGTGACAACATCTAGACCAGATGTAATGTAGACAGTTGGACAGGTGACACGATTTCAAGCAACACCAAAGGAGCACCAGTGGAGCAACGTTCTACTTGGGTGAGTGTTTAGTATCATGGCTAAGCAAGAAAAAATCATTAATATATTTATCTACAGCCGAGGCAGAGTATATTGCATAAACAACATGTAGTAAACATATTCTATGAATGAAACAAACTCTGACAGATATATAGGTTGAGTATGATGAGTCCATTCCAATATATTGTGATAATACAGGCGCCATCAGTATCTCAAAGAACCTGGTGATCCACTCCAAGACGAAGTACATTCCAATAAAGTATCACTTTCTATGGGAATAGGTTGCAGAAAGGAACATCAGAGTTGAATATGTGGGCACAAAAGAACAAGTGACAAACATTTTTACAAAATCACTTCCACGAGAAGCCTTTGAGTATCTTCACCAGATACTCGAAGTTATTTCTACTCCAAAACGAATTCTTTTGAATACTTATCTTATATGTCTTATATGTACATGAGGAAGCACCATAAAGAGGAAAATTCAGGTTAGGAGATCAGATGAGTCAGTTAGGGGGAGCAACCTCGAATGTAAAGATACCTTTACCATTGATGACAAAGGGGGAGAGATTTATCAGATGCAGAGGACAACGACATGGTTCCAGGGGGAGCATTGGTCACAAAGATGCAGACATGGTTCTAGGGGGAGAATGAGTGATATGATTTCATTATTGCATCAAAGTGTTGCCATCAATTCCAAAGGGGGAGATTGTTGATTAATCAGGTTGGTTGTCATTGATGTCAACCCTTGAAGAAAGTCCGATAGCGAATTCTGGTAGCACAAAGGTTTGGGTAATGGACCCAAGATTGTTTGATGTATAATGGTATAAGTTTTGATATATTTGTAGGTAAGACTATTCTATATGGATAGTACATGTCATGCCACTTCTGGTGGAATGTGGAACGTCACATAACTCCTCACGGTTAGAGAGTTATGGCCATGTGAAGTTGGAGAGCCCTCATGAGTCATCTAGAAGCCCCAAAAAGTCAAAGTAGTGAAAGTGCCTGTAAAGAAGATATTATTTAAATAATAAAGTGAAGTGACAGTAAAAAAGGATTATTTAAATAATAAAGTGAAGTGACAAAGTCAAAGAGGATTATTTAAATAATAAATTGAAGTGACAAAGTCAACGAGGATTATTTAAATAATAAAGTGAAGTGACAAAGTCAAGGAGGATTATTATTTAAATAATAAAGTGAAGTGACAAAGTCAAAGAGGATTATTTAAATAATAAAGTGAAGTGACAAATTCAAAGAGGATTATTTAAATAATAAAGTGAAGTGACAAAGTCAAGGATGATTATTTAAATAATAAAGTAAATGGAGAACTTTCTAATTATGGAAAGTGGTTATAAGAAGGTTAACCCTAAAATGAGGAAAATGAGTTAAGTGGTCAAGTGGCTATTGGATACATGGACAAGTGGAAAATTGGACAAAGTTGGACATAGGTGACTATGTGGACAAATTGGCTATGTGGGCAAAATGACCTAGAAGATGCTTCTAAGGAAACTACTTGGAGAGTATAAATAAGAGGCAAGGCCCTCTCATTTTAATTACACTTGAGCATATTAAATATCTACAGGTGACTGAGGTAACCAAAGGATATCTAAGCTAAATTTCAAAGGGAAGGTGAAGTAAAGAAGGCCGGAATTCAAGGGAGGATAAATTCTTTTGATGATGCTTTCCAAGGTATGTTATTTACAGGTCATCTCACCATTTTCACAATAACTTTTTTTCTAGAATGATTTAGACCATGAAATTGGGAGGACATTGAGGAAACATATCAAAGTATATGTGGTACTAATTTCATCTTGTGGGTCGTAGTATTTTTGGAGTTACACTCCGGGGAAAATAGGGTTTGTGGCTAGTCCCAAAACTAGTCCAAAACATGTGTTTCGGGTAAAAATGTCATAACTTCTTCATAACAGATACAAATTCAGTAAGACCAAATGTGTTGCTTAGAGTAGAGTCTTTAGTATTACGTGTACAGTTTTAAGATCCATAAAACAAATATTCCATGTGAGGCACACTCTACAAGTTCGCTCTCTAGAATAAGCCAAAATTCAACAAGGTATGCCATATTTTCTATAACTCCTTTTCTGAGAGGTTCTAAGTAGTGACACCTCGAGGAATTGCATAAAACACACTGAAGAACATTGTGTACCATTTTTATATCTTTATTCATTACAGGTACATAGTTATGATTATTTCAAGTTAGGGTTATTGACTAATCCAAAACTAGTCATGTGAGACTAAAGTAAAGTTTGATGAAAATGCTAGTCTCTTGTTGTTAAAGTTAAGGAAGGTTTGCATGTA
>ML793084.1:175101-192290 GCA_009831015.1 Picea engelmannii
TTAATTATAGCAGTACCCATATATTTTACTCTGAGTTGTTAAGTGTGTTTAATTTTGTTTTAAATGCATTTGTTCCTTTTACATTCATGCGAGAATGATGATTGAGAGGTTGGGTGAACCTGGGTAGTGAAGGGTACACTACAGGGAGCCAGACCATTCATCTGGAAAGAGAATATTGGGAAATTGGGAATCGAGGAAATAGAGGTAAGACAACCTCCAAAGTCATGAAATGCAAAATCCTGATTCACGAAAGAGGAGATCAGGATCGTTGGACCACAGAAGACCATAGACCATTGATTTGATTCTATTGGAAGATCAGGGATAAAAAGAGTTAGGGTGGACTCAAATCCAAATACCCGAGACGTGAACTCGCGATTTGATCACAACCGTCGATCGAAGGGAGAGTGTGGACTGTAGATTGGGTCTTGGAGGGAGTTCACATATCGGACTCCAGAGAGGAGAAGTGAATTTCCCTCGGGAGACATGAAACACAAAGTCCATATATTTGATATTCATAGTTCACCAATATTTCACCAATATTCACCCAAATATTTGATATTCATGTCCATTATATGAATATTGTATTAGACCAAGACACAACCCTAAAGAATAATATTATGTTATATTTGTAAAGTCGGCCCTATTGTGCCTTTGTAAAATTCGACCCTATTGTGCCTTTGTAAAATTCGACCCTATTGTGCCTTTGTAAAATTCGACCTTATTGTTCCTTGGCAAAAATCAATTGTAAATTAGAAAGGGTAAAGTGTACAAGTTGACCCTGACCTAATTATGGGTGTCTCAACTTGTATTTATAAGAGGCTAGGTGTGCCCTTACTTGAAGAACACACAACACAAGATCTCTCGCACAAGAAAAAGTGCGCAAGTTTGAGGAGGAGACACAACTACATAGGAAGGGTGTTATGGTAAAGGTTTTGGTTATCTCTTGGAGGACTATCTTGGTCTAGTGGTGTGCTACCTTATTCTGGTTAGGGTTTTTGGTCTATCTTATGATTATCTTTTGTTTGGTGAGATCTCTCTTGAGAGAGACATTCTACTTGTTGAAGAATCTATATTAAAGAAGCTTTGCTGGGTTTTCTCCCCCACGAGGGTTTCCCAAGAAAAATATTGTGTATACTGTGGATGTCTTTCTTTCAATGATCCTCATGCATGAAATTATTTTTTTGATACTGAATACATGGATATCATGTATACTGAATACACTTAACTGCTTAACAAGAATTTTAACATGGTATCATAGCAGGCTTGAAAAAATCCATTTTCATAGTTTAAAGGAACTCAATGGGGAAATCAAGACCATAAGAAGACTCTCCTAACCCTAACACATCTTTTCTTGGGTTTAGATTTTCAGTTTGACGAAGATTTGAAAACTGGAATTGTTGCAACTGTCGACAATTGCATAAAACCCTAGAAGGTGATTTCTCCCACTTTTTGGAGGACACTGGTCAAAATAAAGATATCAAAGAGTTCACTTAAAGAGGGCGCACCTTTCCCTCGGATCAAAATTCCAAAATTGTCATTTTGAAAAATTAGGGTTTCCTCATAAACCCTAGATCAAGACGTCTTGGCAGTTGCAGATTGAAGTTGGAGATGTTCACCTTGGCATAACACACTCTCTGGTAAGTTTAAAACCTTTCTTTGAAAAGTTTTTATTTCTCTTATTGTATTTTTGTTCAAGGACAAGATGGATCCTAGTACTAATCTCGATGAGAAGCTTGAAGGTGCCAATAACTTCAGAGCATGGAAGTATAGAGTGATGCTCATTCTGGAAGAGAATGATCTAGAAGATTTTGTAAAAGAATAAGTTCTAGAACCAGATGAAGATGAGGCCAAGGCAAATTGCAAAAAATAATCTAGTTAAGGCAAAGAGAACCATTGTTGATTCTATCAATGATCATTTGATTCCTAATGTCTCATCATTGACAACTCCCAAGTAAATGTTTGATTCCTTATCTCGATTGTATGAAGGAAAGAATATCAACTTGAAGATGACCTTGAGGAAACAACTCAATAATGTGAATATGTAGAGTTCAAAAACTATCAAATACCGATTCACAAGTTTGTCTCAAATCAAAGAACAACTTGAAGCCATTGAAGACACAATCGAAGAAGCTGAATTAGTAATGACTACATTGAATGATCTCCCCATATCTTGGGAATCATTCATTCAGGGAATATGTTCAAAAAGAAGACTAATAAGGTTTATGAGACTATGGGAGGATTGCACTAAGGAATAAGCTAGATTGTCAGTAAGAGAAGAGAAACTAGGTGATGAAGAAAACCAATCTCTAGTAGCTCATACAAGAAAAGGAAATATCGAGAAGGAAGTTCACCAACACAAGAAGCCTCATGGATTACAAAACACTCAAAAGTTTAAGAAGGATTTCTCAAACTACAGATGCTACATCTGTTAGAAAATGGTACACATTGCAATAAACTGTCCCAACGCTAAAGGTCAAGTCTGAAAAGGAAAGTGTAAAAGAAATCATGCTAATGCCGCATAAGATGATGAACATGATTAAGAAAGAGCCAAAGAAGATGACTCAAACGAAGAATATGTATTGATATAAGCTCTTACAGGTACAATCACTCATGGAAGTGACACATGGCTTATTGATAGTGGTGCTTCTAAGCACATGGCAGATTACACAGATTCTTTATCAAAATTAGTTCAGAAGTATTCAACTCACAAGGTGAAGCTCGGTGATGACTATCGATATCCCATTAAAGGAGTAGGAGAAGCATCCTATAGATTAGATTCCGGAAAACCTATGAAGATGAAGGATGTCTTGTATGTACCTAGTTTGAAGAAGAAACTCCTTTCTATCTAATCTTTGGATGAGAAAGGATTCAAAGTTTCTTTTATTGATGGTGAAGTTCTCATGTGTCCAAAAGGAAAGTCCATTGATGATGGTGTGGTAATTGGTGTTCAAGAAGGATACATTTACAAGTTAAAGGGACATTCAGTTTCAACATTAGTACACAATACAATTACTCCAAGTGAGCTTTGGCATATAATATTTTCCCACATACATTACAAATCCCTACTGATTGTGAGCAAGATGGTGACAAGTTTACCAGAAATCCAAATCAATCATGAAGGCATATGCAAGGGATGCGCACAAGGAAATAATGTGAATAAAAAACCATTTCCAACCAGTGATAGCTAATCCAAAGGATCCTTGGACATTATACATTCATATGTGTGTGGACCGATGTCAACCACTTCACTTAGCGAGAATGTATATTATGTTTATTTTATATTAATGATTTCTCACATAAAACTTGGATTTATTTTTTGAAAGCTAAAAGTGAAGTATTCAACAAGTTCAAAAAATTCAAGGCACTTGAATTTTTTAAAAGAAGATAAATATATTAAGCTCATATAATGGAGGATAATTCACATCAGATGAATTCAAGGCATTCTGCAAGGATGTTGGGATAAAGAGGGAGCTCTCCACTCCCTACAATCCTCAGCATAATGGTGTGGAAAAAAGAAATAACTGTACAATCATGGAAGAATTAAAGGCCATGATTCATGATCAAGACTTACCAATGCATCTGTGGGTAGAAGAAACCATGACTGCAGTATATGTGCAGAACAAAATTCCAAACCGTGTACTTGGGAACAAGACACCAGATGAAATGTTTACAGGTGAAAAGCCAAAGGTCAACCACTTGAGGATATTTTGTTATCCAATATATGTGCATGTCCCCAAGGACAAGATATCAAAGTTGGAACCTTAAGGAAAGAAGAGTATATTTGTTGGATACAGTGAGACATCAAAGACATACATAGTCTACATCCATGGTCATTGACAGATTGAGACCAACATATATGTAACCTTTGATGAGGATGCAACCTTTAGTATATCAAGGCAACATCATATAGATGAGATCCATGATGAGGAGAATGAAGCTCCCAGAGTTGCAGATATCGATGTAGGTGATGATGTTGTACTAGAAGATCATGATATGGAAGAACCATAGAAACCTGAAAATTCGTACCAAGAGATGAATACTAAGAAGAGAAGACCAGCTTGGGCTCGAGAAATTATTCAGGATGTAGAGAAGTATGGTGCTCCAGATGGATCCTTCAAAGAAAGAAAGAGATCACGACCATACTCTAGTTATGTGGCATTGTTAAGTGACATTATTGATGTTGAGCCTACTATTGATGAAGAGGATACAAAGAAGAAAGAATGGAAGGATGCCATGGTTGAAGAGTACCATTCCATTGTAAAGAATGATGTTTGGGATGTGGTTCCAAGACTGAAAGAGAAAACGATGGTAAGTTCCAAGTGGATTTACAAGATGAAACATTCAAATGATGGAAGTATCGAGAAGTACAAGGCAAGGTTTGTGGCACATGGTTTCTCCCATAAATAAGGAATAGATTATGAGGAGAAATTTTCTCCTGTGGCAAGATACACTTCGATTAGAGATATACTTGTGATAGCTGTAGTGATGAAGTGGAAGGTGCACCTGATGGATGTGAAGACAAATTTTCTAAACGATGTAATAGAAGAGGAAGTGTATGTGGAGTAGCCACAAGGTTTTGAGACACATGTGTGCAGATTGAAGAAAGCCTTGTATGGATTGAAGCAAGCACCTAAAGCATGGTACGGTAGAATTGACAGTTTTCTGATGATATTAGGATTTACCAAAAGTAACGCAGATTCCAACCTATGCTTCAAGTTTGTAGATGATGGACCGGTGAAATTACTATAGTATTTGGATGACCTGTTTTTAACAAGAGACGAGAAGCTCATCACTGAAAGTAAGAGGAAAATTTCTACTAAGTTTGAGATGAAATACTTGGGCATGATGCATTACTTTTTAGTTCTAGAGGCATGGCAGAGACCAAGTAAGATTTTCCTTAACCAAGGAAAATATGCTATAGAGATTCTAAAGAGATTCAGAATGGTGGATTGTAAGGCCACGCCTACACTAATGGTGAAAAATATGAAGTTATTGAATGATACATCTTTAGATACAGTGGATGCCACCATGTACAGATAGATGATTGGTTCATTGATGTACTTAATGAACATGAGGCCAGACATATGTTTTGCAGTGAACACATTGAGTCAGTATATGGTTGAGCCGAGAGGTGTTCACTTGATTGCAGTAAAACCCACGATGAGGTACCTGAAGGGTACAATTGATTATGGAATCAAATATGCTTCAGATCGTGAGATAATCCTGCAAGGATTTACTAATTCAGATTGGGCCGGTAGCGTTACAAATTGGAAGAGTACATCTGGATGTTACTTCAATATGAGATCATCTATGATCTCATGGTTCAACAAGAAGAAGACTAGTGTGGTGCTTAGTATGGTTGAGGAAGAGTATATAGCAACATGTTCAGCTAGCAACAAAGCAGTGTGGCTTTAGAAGTTTCTTGCAAGATGTTTGATCTTGAGCTAGAGGCGACTTGTATATGGTGTGACAACCAGAGTTTTGTGAAGTTGACATAGAACCCTATGTTCCATAACAAGTCCAAGCATATCGAGATAAGGTACCATTATATCAGGGATATGATACATAAAAAAGCAATGAATCTCCAGTATGTCACTACAGATGAGAAGATAAAATACGTGTTTACCAAACCTTTGTCGAGAGTGAAATTTGTATACTTCATAGACAAGCTTGGTGTGGTCCAGAGGGAATTCCCTAGTAATAGGGAGTGATGAGTTACATATGTGATTCCAAGGAAACATATTCAACATGTGGCAATGGAAATGAGTAGTCATTCATGGGCATGTTACCGAATGTGGCACCAATTAGCATGACCTCACACAAGGTTAACAGATGCCAAACCTTCGGGGCTGGTGAGTTACCAAACTTTTCAAGCTGGTGGGCCAACCTGTGTGGTTGGAGGTGTTTCCTAGCCTTCAGCTAGATTGGTAGTGTGTGTGCACTACATCGCCTAATCCTTGTGATTAGATGCTTGGTCATTGTGGGCCAGTTGCCTGGTGTGCCAACCAGAGGTTACTAGTTCTTTAGGAAATATATGTCAGATTCTATGTGAGCTAACGAGTTACTAGTTCTTTATGGACTAGATGCCAGATTTTGTGTGAGCTGGAGACTTACTAGTTCTTTATGAACTAGATGTCAGATTTTGTGTGAGCTGGAGACTTACTAGTTCTTTATGAACTAGATTCCATATTTTGTGTGAGTTGGTGAGTTAAATCTGTTGGACATATTGTCATTGCTGTATTGTCATTTATGTCAACAACTGATGTCTTTATGTTATAATGATGAGTTGGTATGAACAAAGAGATGAAAATCCATGTACAAAAGGACTAACAAATTAAGATCTCAGGAGGGTTAGCGACTGAAGATCAAAAGTTCATAAGAGATGAAGCGCATGAACCTCAGAAGGGAAATCATAGTGCATAAACATGATTGGGATCGAAATCCCCACAGGAAAAACCAAGACCGTTGGATACACAAGAGCCAGATCAAGGGTGGTGACTGATTGTGGAGTGCGAAGGGAAAATTAAACTACACACCATTTTCAATCCCACAATTAGTCTAGATCATCAGATATCATCGACTCAAAGATCGACGACTATGGTTGAAACACCAAACAATCATATTAAGTCGTGACCATTGGATATGCAAGCGCCAAATCAAGGGCATGGATTGATTGCGGATCACAAAGGGAGAATTAAACTATACGTTATTTCCAATCCCACAATTATTCTAGATCATCAGATCTCATCAATTCAAATATCGACGACTGTGGTTAACTCACCAACAATCGCACAACTTCAATTGCGGAGTTTGGGCGACAAATTAAACCACACACAAGTTACGGTTCCACATTCCACATTGATCGTTGGATCAAGTTAAGTGGAAGGATATGATAAGCAAAGACGAAGATCGTCCAATACGAAGTCTTGAAGTATATGAGGATCATCCAATCTATTAAGAGTGTGCCAAGGTAGCAGTGGTCAACTTCGACGCTGACCACTTCGGGAGAAAAGGGTTTAGAACAAGTAAGATCACCCAAAGGACGAAGTCCCAAAGCAAATGTGAACCGTCCGATATAAAGAACACTTCAGGAGATATCAGGACTGTCAAATCATGTTTAATGGAAGGATAGAGTAAGCCACAAATGTCCTGAAATAGACATAAGCTGTCTGATCTGAGGAAAAACTTCAGAAGATATCCTAACCATTAGATCAAGGAAAGTATAAGGTTTTGATAAGTGATCAAGCACTCGCTTGGCCTAGCGTATGGTCACCACCTGAGTTCATATGGAATAAAGAAACAAAGGGGGAAAGAAGAAGTAACTCTTAAATTAATAAGCCCATGGTCCTGTGCATATGGTCATATGTAAATGGTTTGAAGGAAGCGCCTCAGCAGAACTCAGTTTCTATAGTATTTGCAGAGATTTGGAATCGAGTTAAAAAGGAAATCGATCCATACCTATGATCGATTTAAAAACAAATTAGATGGTTGTTAAAATGATGTGTGGTTATGAAAAGTCATGTTAATGATTGTGTTACTTAAAAACAAGGGTTATGTAATATTAAATGAACATACATGTTGTTTGTGAAGAGTTGTGTTGAAAAGTTCAAAGGCTTATAAATATGTTGAGAAGTGAATTAGAAAAGTGTGCCTGTCAATGTCTTATTGAAGATCTAGAACAAAAGGATACATAGTAGCAGTTATGCAATCCATTGTTTGATATAAAAGACCTTTATTGGACTGCAACAGATACAATGAAGATTAAATGACAGAGGCAGAGAGAGGAGTAGTCATGGCATGATACAAAATTTTTCCAGATTCATAAATCAAGGGTGGTTGGGTGGTGCAAGGGCAGGTTGGAGCCTGCAGGGGAGTAGGTGCTTCCTTGTCAGTTGTAGCTGACTAAATAGGGGGCTGTAACCTCCTACTAGTTGGTGCTGGTGAAAAAAGGTGTGGGTGCATCCTGATCAATGGGTGTTGATCTAAAAGGAAAAACACCTTCTTTCTATGTAACTTATAAAACATAATTTTGTAGTTAATAGAAAAGTGTTTGTGGTTTTCCCAATTGGGTTCCAAGATAAATATTGTGTTAAAATATTGATTGCATTAACAAAAGAAAAATTGATAAAATTATTCTGTCACTGATTCACACCCCCCCCTCTCAGTGACAAGATATGGTCCTTCAATTGGTATTAGACAATGTCTCTTCACTAAGGGTTTAAATCACTTGAAGATAAATATACATCGAGATGGATCAACAATTGAAGATGTCATAAAAAATCCACATATTTGATGGTGAAGACTATGTTTTCTAGAGTGTTAGAATGAAAAGCTATCTGAGGTCCATTGGACTGGAAGTATGGACATTAGTTGAAAAACAATATGATGTTCCAAAAGTCACTCCCACAGAAGCAGAAGACAAGAAGAAATTTTGGGAACATGTAAAGGATTTAAACACACTACAAACTAGACTGAGTAAGAAGATCCTTGCTAAAGTACTAAACTGTCAAAATGAAAAACAACTCTGTGATAAATTGGAAACTATATATGCAGGATATTCCAAGGTAAAGAGGGCCAAACTTCAGACTCTAAAAGTACAATATGAAGGTCTAAAAATGAAGGATGAAGAAAATATCTCAGAGTACTTCGAAAGAGTTGATAATATTGTTAATGCAATCAGAGGTTTGGGAGTAGAAGTGTCAGACAATGAGCTAGTTGAAAAAATACTAAGAACACTACCTATGCTATACAATCCCAAAGTGTCCACTTTTGAAGATCGAGAGAATCTAGATAAACTCACCATGGATGAATTGTATGGAATCCTCATAGCCTATGAGTTAAGATTAGGTCATGAGAACCTCCCACAAGGAGAGGCAGTCTTCAAGGTGCTCAAGAAAACAAAAAATCAAAAGCAAAAACCTCAATCAAGCCATCATGAAGAATCTGATGTAGAAGAAGCCAATTTTATTAAAAATCTTCAGAAAGGATCAGGGAGGTGCAAATGAAAGATTCCTTTAAAATGTTTTAATTCTGGAAAGGTTGGCCACTTTGCAACCAAGTGTCCCTATCCCACGGAGGACCTTGAAGATGAAGAAGACAAAAATAAACAATACAAGAAGAAGGGAAAACCCAACTACAAGAAAAAGTTTTACAAAGGGAAAAATAATTTTTACTCAAAAGAAGAAAACAATAGTTCATCAGAGTCTAGTGACAATGATGATGATGAAGTCCTTTTTCTAGGTATTGAAGAGGCTAATGAGATATAAGAAATTGATCATGAGGAAGAGTCAGAAGTTGAAGCAAAGGTTAATACAGAAGAAGAAATTCTCAATGGCTTGGATGAATTAAGAAGATACAAAACGAGATATAGACAGATGCAAATTTTTGTAGTTGAACAAAAGGAAAAATAAGAACAGAAAGAAAAAGAGATGGAGAAACTCATGAGAAACCTGAAAACCAAATCCTAGAAGCAAATAGGATGGAAGAAAGTCCGGAAAATTCTCTTAAAGAGAAACAAATAACCTGTGAAAGAATGTAGGCATAATTAGTTCGCCTAAGAAAAGAACTTGATGCAAAACTTATTCGAACAAGATATGAAAATAGCTCTAAAATATTAGATAAGATTATTACCACACAAAGGGATTTAGGTAACAAAAATGGAGTAGGTTATTCTCAAGAAGAAAACCAAGTTAACTCAAAATCTTATGCAACTTCTCTCCTCAGTACATTCAAGAAGAAAGATGAGGAAAATACAAGTAATGATCAGAACTCTAGAGGACTACTTCCACCCATCAAGGACTATAAGACAACACCAAAGAAGGTTTATCAAAACAAGTATCCTCACATTTTCTTTGGTTATTGCTTTGCATGCTCTAATTTCAGACACAAAGCTATGAATTGTAGAGCATATGGAAGGAAAAACTTGAGGGTTAAGAACTATAACCTTAAGGATAACCAAACAATAAATCAAGTTAAAAGAAGAGAATATAAATCCTTTGCACCTCTACAAGAAGGGAACCTAGAATGCTTCAGATGTCATAATTATGGACATAAAGCTAGTAGTTGCAGATTAAGGGAAGTCTCAGAAAAACCAAAGTTCATTAGAGAGAAAAAGAAGCTTTGGAAAGAAAAAACATCAAAAGAGGAATGTATTATTGCCTTGAAAGCCCAAGATAAAGAATATATTTGGTATGTTGACATCAGGTTCTCAAAACATATGACAGGAAACAAGGAAAAGTTTTTGAACTTAAAAAAACAAAAGGGTAAAGTTACATTTGGTGACAATGCTTTAGGTAACATACTTGGGAAAGGCACAGTGAGTTTGGGAAAAGACAAAGCCAAGGATGTGTTGCTTTTTGAAAAACTGAAACCTAGCCTATTAAGTGTTAGCCAAACCTGTGATCAGGGGCACATTTGCATCTTTGATTCCCAGAAATGTGAGATTAGGAGAGAGGACTCAGGAAAATTGGTTGGTACTGATCCTAGAACTCCCGAGAATGTATATATACTAAATGCAAAATTGAATGAGGAGTGTCATATAAATTTAGTAGATGAAAGTTGGCTATGCCATAGAAGGTTGGGGCACATTAACTTTGACAATTTAGTGAAAGTCAACAATCTTGGGGCAGTAAGAAAATTGCTAAAGATCATAAAACCCTCAAATCCTATGTGTAGACACTATCAACTAGGGAAGAAAACTAGAATAAGGTTCAAAACGAAAGAATACTCAACCTCAAAACCTTTAGAGCTTGTTCATACCAACCTCTGTGGACCTACAAGGACTAAGAGTTTGCAAGGAGAGTCCTACTTTATGTTGTTCATTGATGATTTTACTAGAATGGGTTGGGTATGTTTTCTCAAAGAAAAATCAGAAGCACTTAACAAATTTAAATCTTTTAAGACCCTTGTTGAAAATGAAAAAGAGACAAAAATATAATGTCTTAGATTAGACAATGGTGGTGAGTTCACCTCAAAAGAGTTTGACCTCTTCTGTGAAACTCATGGAATTAAAAGACAATTCTCTGCTGCTAGAACAACTCAACAAAAAGGGATTGCTGAGAGAAGGAATAGAACAGTCTAGGAGGCTGCAAGGACTATGCTCAATGAAGCAAGATTATCTAATGAATATTGGAGGGAATATGTAAGCACAAAATTATACATATTGAACAAAGGTTA
The DNA here is from genome assembly GCA_009831015.1 of Picea engelmannii. Taxonomy (NCBI): domain Eukaryota; kingdom Viridiplantae; phylum Streptophyta; class Pinopsida; order Pinales; family Pinaceae; genus Picea; species Picea engelmannii. The sequence continues at coordinate 186,277 of ML793084.1, forward strand.
GCTCATGATAATACTCCTTATGAACTATGGTTTGGGATATCTCCTTCGGTAAAATACTTCAAGGTATTTGGAAGTAAGTGTTACATCAAAAAGGCTTGATGAGAATCTCAAAAAATTTGATACTAGATCTGATGAAGGTATATTTCTTAGATACACTTCTACCAAGAAAGCATACAGATGCTACAATATTAGATTACATAAGATTTTTGAGAATCCATATGTCAAGGTGGATGATTTAAAAACAATAAGGATCAAACATCAATAGACTATACCTGACAATGAAGATGACGATGATGATGAGTCAGTTGGTACACAAGTAGAATAAGTAGAAGATAATAAAGAAGAAAAAGAAGAGGATGATATGGATACTAGTGAAGATGAGTAAGATATTCGAGAAGAAGAGATAAGAGAAGAATCGCCAAGAAGAGACACAAAGACACCCTCAAGAATGACTCAAAAGAATCATACTGAAGAACTAATTATTGGAAATAAAAGTGACGGAGTGCAGACAAGAAGACAACTGTTGTATCAGGCATAAATAACACTTTTGTCACATATTGATCCCAACTCAATCAAAGAGGCATGTAAAGATGAGAATTGGGTCAATGCTATGAATGAATAATTGGACCAGATTGAAAAAAATCAAACTTGGGAACTAGTTCCAACACCAACAAATAAGAATGTTATTGGAACTAAATGGCTGTATAAAAACAAAGTGGATGAGAATGGGCAAGTAATCAAGAACAAAACCAGATTGGTATGTAAAGGGTATGCTCAGGTTGAAGGGGTATACTTTGAAGAAACCTTTGCACTTGTGGCCATATTAGAGGAAATTAAGATGTTCTTAGCCTTTGCCAGCTATAAAAAATTTAAAGTATACCAGATGAATGTCAAGTCAACATTTCTCAATGGAAACTTAGAAGAGGAAGTATATATTGAGCAAGCAGAAGGATTTCAATTAACTAACAAAGGAGACTATGTTTGTAAACTAAAGAAAGCACTCTATGGGCTAAAACAAGCACTCAGAGCATGGCATGCAAGGCTAGATTCTTATTTATGAGTACAAGGCCTCAAAAGAGGATGAACAGGCAGTAATCTTTATTGTAAAATTATTGGTGATAACATGATTATTGTGGAAGTATATGATGATGATATTATATTTGGCAGTGATGATGAAAAAATGAGTAAGGAATTTGCTAGGAGGATGCAACAAGAATTTGAAATGTCCTTGTTTGGTGAACTAAATTTCTTTCTTGGATTACAAATAGTACAGTCCAAAAGGTGATTCTTTATGCATCAGTCCAAGTATGTTAAAGATATTCTTAAGAAATTCCAGTTAGAGGATTGCAAACCTGTTAGTACACCTATGACAATTGGATGCAAACTAAGCAAGGAAGGAGTCCAAAGCTGTAGACCCAAAACACTACAAATCAATGATTGAGAGTTTACTCTATGTAATAACTTCTAGACCTAATGTCAAGCAAGCTGTTGGTATGGTGGCTATATTTCAAACAACACCAAAAGAGATCCATGTTCAAGTTGTGAAAATAATTTTAGGTATTTGAAAAGAACCATAAATCTTGGTTTGTGGTACCCTAGCAAGGATTCATTCACTTAAAATCCTATTCATATGTAGATTGGGCAGTTTGTGTAGATGACATAAACAATCCTCAATTTCTTTGTCTACCACTGAAGCTGAGTATAGTGCAACAACAAAATGTTACACCCAAGTGGAATGGATGAAACAAACCTTACAAGACATCAAAATAATGTTTTCTGAACCCACTACTATCTACTGTGATAATACAAGCACTATAAGTCTCTCCAAGAACCCTGCCCAACACTCCAAATCAAAACACATTCCAATAAAATATCACTATTTAAGAGATCAGGATGAAAATAAGAACATTAAATTGGAATATGTCCCAACACAAGAACATGTTGTAGATATTTTCACTAAACCCTTAAGCAGAGATGTATTTGAATATCTTAGGAAAATATTGGGAGTAGTCCCTCTTCCAATCTAATCTCTCAATAAATAATGCATAAATTGGCATCAATTAAGGGGGAGACAACGATCAAGGTTAGGAGGAGTCATTTAGTTATGACAAGAAAAGTATGATTGCAGGAGAAGTTACTCGAGTTCAGATTCTGGTCAGTAACATACAGACATATAGAGATTTACTATAGGGGGAGCAACCCTTTTCCATTGATGTCAAAGGAGGAAAGTAACTTCATAGAGAAAAGCATCATCACAGGGGGAGTTTGTGTTAGAGTGTTGCCCTCAATGACAAAGAGGGATATTGTTGGAAATATTGTCATTGATGTTAACAACCGATGTATTTACGTTATAATGATGAGTTGGTATGAACAAAGAGGTAAAAATACATGTACAAAAGGACTAACAAATTAAGAGATCATGAGGGTTAGTGACTGAATATTAGAAGCTCAGAAGAGATGGCGCACATGAAGCTCAGAAGGGAAATCACAGTGCAGAAACATGATCGGGATCAAAATCCCCACAGGACAAACCAGGACTGTTGGATACATAAGAGCCATATCAAGGGCATGGATTGATTGCGGAGCACAAAGGGAGAATTAAACTACATGCTTATCAATGATTATGGTTGATACACCAAACAATCAGATTAAGTCGTGACCGTTGGATACACAAGCACCAAATCAAGGGTAAGGATTGATTGTAGAGCGCGAAGGGAGAATTAAACTATACGTTATTTCCAATCCTGTAATTATTCTAGATTTTCAGATCTCATCGATTCAAATATCGATGACTGTGGTTAACTCACCAACAATCGCAGAACTTCAATTGCGGAGTTTGGGTGACGAAGTAAACCACACGCAAGTTACGGTTCCACAATCCACATCGACTGTTGGATCAAGTTAAGTGGAAGGATAAGATAAGAAAATACAAAGATCATCCGATACAAAGTCCCGAAGTATATGAGGATCGATTGATCTATTCAGAGTGGACTAAGGTAGCAGTGGTCAACTTCGACGCTGACCACTTCAAGAGAAAAGGGTTGAGAACAAGTAAGATCACCCGAAGGTCGAAGTCCTGAAGAAAATGTGAACCATCCCATATGAAGAACACTTCAGGAGATATCAAGACCGTCATATCCTTTTTAATGGAAGGACAGAGTAAGCCACAAATGTCCCAAAATAGACGTAAGTTGTCTGATTTGAGGAAACACTTAAGAAGATATCCTAACCGTCGGATCGAGGAAAGTATAAGGTTTTGATAAGTGATCAAGAACTCACTTGGCCTAGCTTCTAGTCACCACTTGACTTCATATGGAATAAATAAAAAAATGGCGAAAGAAGAAGCAACACTTAAATTAATAAGCCTATGGTCCTACGTGTATGGTCATATGTAAATGGTTTGAAGGAAGTGCCTAAAAAAAACTCCATTTATTTAGTATTTGCAGAGATTTGGAATCGAGTTAAAAAGGAAATCGATCCATACCTGTGATCGATTTAAAAACAAATTAGATGGTTGTTAAAATGATGTGTGGTTATGAAAAGTCATGTTAATGACCGTGTTACTTAAAATCAAGGGTTATGTAATATTAAATGAACATACATGTTGTTTGTGAAGAGTTCTATTGAAAATTTTAAAGGATTATAAATATGATGAGAAGTGAATCAGAAAAGTGTGTCTGTCAATGTCTTATTGAAGATCAAGAACATAAGGAGATAGAGAAGCAGTTATGCAATCCATTGTTTGATATAGAAGACCTTTATTGGACTGCAACATATACAATGAAGATTAAATGACAGAAGCAGAGAGAGGAGCAGTCATGACATGATACAAAAGTTTTCCAGATTCATAAATTAAGGGTGGTTGGGTGGTGCAAGGGCAGGTTGGATCCTGTAGGGGAGTAGGTGATTCCTTATCATTTGTAGCTGACTAAATAGGGGGTTGTAACCTCCTACCAGTTGGTGCTTGTGAACAAGGGTGTGGGTGCATCTTGATCAGTGGGTGCTGATTTAAAAGGAAGAACATATTCTTTCTATGTAACGTGTAAAACAAAATTTTGCAGTTAATAGAAAAGCGTTTGTGGTTTTCCCAATTGGGTTCCACGATAAATATTGTGTTAAAATATTGATTGTATTAACAAAATAAAAATTGATAAAATTATTCTGTCACTGATTCACCCCCCCCCCCCCTTCTCAGTGACAAGATCTGGTCCTTCAAAATCCCTACGATGACATAAATCCTGGATGGCCGATGAGACCATGGATACATGATGTGGTTACAAAACTTCTTCAATATAGATTCTGGAAGTCAACAAGTCAATGGTCAAGTGTACAAAAGTGTAGAAGCAGTCGTGATGATCGTGCTAGAATAATACCTTCCTTGCTAAGAGGGAGTGTTGAAATTTGAGTAGCTTCAAAAGATATTCTTATTATATAAAAAGAATAATATTATGTTATATTTGTAAAGTCCTCCCTATTATGCCTTGGAAAAAGTCAATTGTAAATCCGAAAGGGTAAAGTGTACAAGTTGGAATTGACCTAATTCTGGGTGGCTCAACTTGTATTCATAAGAGGCTAGGTGCCTCACTTGAAGAACACACAACACAATCTCTCTCACATAAGCAAAAGTGCACAAGTTTGAGGAGGAGAAACAACTACAAAGGAAGGGTGTTATGGTTAAGGTTTTGGTTATCTCTTGGAGGGCTATCTTGGTCTAGTGGTGCACTACCCGATTTTGGTTAGGTTTTTTGGTCTATCTTCTGATTATCTTTTGTTTGATGAGATCTCTCTTGAGATACATTCTACTTGTTGACAAATCTATATTAAAGAAACTTTGTTGGTTTTTCTCCCCCACGAGGGTTTCCTAGGATAAATCTCGTGTATACTGTGGATGTCTTTCTTTCAATGATCCTTATGCATGCAGTTATTATTTTAATAGTATAAATTTAAATAATACTGAATACACTTAACTTCTTAAGAGAAATTTTAACACTCTGACAGTACAAGGCTAGATCTCTCACAATAATGTGGCAATGTCTCTCCTACAAAGAGATGATCTCCTCTGACAAAGGCTGGTCTCTCACAAGCATGTGGCATCAAATGGAATCTCTTATCAACTCCATAAAGGGATCCATAAAGGATGATTCCCCCAAAGAGGGTTCCTTTTTCCAAATATTACACAAGGAGTTTATATAGTTTCCTTAACTCCATAATTCAAAGAGACAAGATCCACAAATTTAAGATCTAATAACCACTAAAGGAAAAAAATGAGAAAGCATCTCAACCAACTCATGAGACCCTTAACTTCCTCTTTGAGATTAGGAAACCAATTGTAATAAAGTGAGGAAGATTCCAAACCAACTCATGAGACCCTTAACTTCCTCCTTAAGACTAGGAAACTAATTCCCCCTTAAAATCAGAAAACTGATTTGTGAGTTGGATTCTCACATAAAAATAATTTCCCATTTTTACAAATAATATGTGAGATTTCCGCTCACTCCAAGTATTCCTCTTTTTTCCCTTTAAAATTAGGAAAATAATTTGTGAGTTGGATTCTCTCACAAAACTAATTTCCCATTTTTACAATTAAATGAATAATACTTGATATTCTCAAACTCACTTCAAGCATTAATCATTTTTTTTCCCAATATGCATGAATAATACATGAGTTTCTCATACTCATTTCAAGTATTAATCATTTGTACAATTTAAATGATTCATTCATGAGCATTAATTATTCTTTTCCATATTTTAATTATCTTCTCCATGGTATGAAAAATAATAATTCCTTGTGTAGATATCCTCCTGGATCATACCTCCCCACAAAAAACACTTTCGGTCCTCCAAAAGTATGGATATAAAACTTGAATCTCTGCAACTAGCTTCTAGGAATAGTCCTACATACCTCAATGCACTACCTGTTCCTTGATCTGCATAAAAAATGTTTCTCACAATTACATTTGAACCCAAAATCCGATGACATCCTCCGACGCCACCCAAAAAATTAGCCTTATCGT
>ML793084.1:192553-215165 GCA_009831015.1 Picea engelmannii
GGGGGGGGGGGGGCGCAGATGAGCTTCCACCTTCATGTGGTTGGCCCCGTTCAGTAGAGAATATTAAACAATTCTCGAAACAAAGAGAATCTCGGTAAGTTTAATGCACAAATATGCTTATTTCACATAGTTCTTTATTATATAATATTTAATAACTCAAAAATAAGGCATGCCTGCTCATGTACTTGAAACCAACGCATATAAATTACATGTGAATGGAGCCAATGTTGAAATTTTTTCAATTTGTGCTTGTATGGACTAAAATTTGACATGGTTATACTAGACTCATGCATTGACGATATGGGAGGCTTTCCGAACTCAAACATGACTTGCACAAACAATTCGACAATCAAATAACAAGTCTATAGAACAATTAATGTGAATGGAGAGTCTGTTGAAATTTTTTCAATTTGTGCTTGTATGGAATAAAATTTGACATGGTTAGACTAGATTCATGCGTCGATGGTATGGGAGGGATTTTGGACTCAAACATGACTCACACAAACAATTCGACAATCAAACAACAAGCCTATAGAATAATTAATGTGAATGGGGCCAATGTTGAAATTTTTTCATTTTATGCTTGTATGGAGTGAAATTTGACATGCTAGGAAAACACACATGAATTAATGGTATGGGAGGGTTTCTAGACTAAAAAATGACTCAAGCAAACAAATTTTCAATTAAATATCCTTTGGTTATTCTATCAAAACCCAAAAATAAGGCACGCCTTCTCATGTACTTGACCCTGCTTATAAGTGACATGTGAATGCGACCAACATTGAAATTTTTTCAATTTGTGCTTGTATGGACTGAAATTTGACATGGTTATACTAGACACATACAATGATGGTATGGGAGGGTTTCCAGACTCAAACATGACTCACACAAACAATTTGAAAATCAAACAACAAGCCTATAGAATAATTAATGTACTAAAGGACTAGATGAATTAATACATAAATATGACATCAAATTTCGATATGAATATTCTTGAATCATCTATGAATATACATGATCAAATCCTATTTCATCAAATATTTGGTTATTTGATCATAACCCAAAAATAAGGCACGCCGCTCATGTACTTGAAACCGACACATATAAGTGACATGTGAATAAGGCCAACGTTGAAATTTTTTCAATTTGTGCTTGCATGGACTGAAATTTGACATGGTTAGACTAGACATATGAATTGATGACATGGGAGGGTTTCCGGACTCAAACAATACTTGCAAAAACAATTCGACAATCAAACAACAAACATATAGAATAATTAATGTGAATGGGGCCAATGTTGAAATTTTCTCAATTTGTGCTTGTATGGACTAAAATTTGACATGGTTAGAATAGATGCACGCATTAGCAGTATGGGAGGGTTTTTGGACTCAAGCATGAGTCAAAAAAACAATTCGACAATCAAATATTCTTTGGTTATTCTATCAAAACCCAAAAATAAGGCATGCCTACTCATGTACTTGACCTTGCTAACAAATGACATGTGAATGGGTCCAACGTTGAATTTTTTTCAATTTGTGCTTGTATGGACTTAAATTTGACATGGTTAGACTAGAAATATGTAATGAAGATATGGGAGGGTCCAATTCGAAAAAAAAAAGAAAATTACAAATTTTAAAGGTAAAATTCGACAACAAGGCCAATTTTTTGGGTGGCGTCGGAGGATGCCGTCGGATTTTGGGTTCAAATGTAGTTGTGAAGGATTCTTGATTGTGATAGTTCTTTGAGAACTACCATAAAATCTATTCCCATAGACATCCATTCCTACCTGGAATGATCAGTAAATGTCATCATTGTTGTCATAGTATTGCAACAACGAAGTTTCGATGAACATGATGTTCGCCATTGTTATAGCATCGTCATAAAAAATGTTTGAAAACATGGGACTTTGGCCATGATTTTGGTGGCAAGAAGAAGATGCTAGAAAACATTTTGTATTTAAATAATTATTTCGTAGTAATATTATTTATGGAGCAAAAAAGTACTTAGATGAGAGCAAAAAACAAAGACAAGACATAAGTAATGAAGCTTGTGCAATTTATCAAGTTCTTATTTTTCAATGTTATTCCATGCCCTTGCATTAATAGATGCGGGGATGTGTGTCTCTAACAAATTTTAAAAGAAACAACTAAAATACATTGTATTAGGGCTAGACATGGGAAATAGTGACTTGTGAATGGGGCCAACGTTGAAACTTTTTCAAATTGTTTCTGTATGCACTGAAATTTGACATGGATAGATTGTTCACATTACTTGAAGATATGGGAGGGTTTCCAAACTCAAATATGACTCACACACCTGCTCTATATATCCAATCTCGTCCTCGTTTCATTTGAACTTTCTCGGATTAATGTCATACATGGAACTCCAAACATACCCATCATCATGGTCGTGCTCTTTATATTCATCTCCTATGTCGCTCAAAGCCAACATCATGCCAATTAGGCTCATGATTTTGGTGGCAATAAGAAGGCGTCAGATGAGATTTCATATTTAAATAATGAGTTCGTACTAATATTCTTTACGGAGCAAAAAAGTACTTAGATGAGAGAAAAAAACAAAGACAAGAAATAATTAATGAAGCTTGTGCAATTTATCAAGTACTTGTTTATCAATGTTATTACATTCCCTTGCAGTATTGGAGGCGAGAATGTGCATCTTGAATGAATTTTAAAAGAAACAACTAAAATACATTATACTAGGGTTAGACATGGGAAACAATGATCTGTGAATGGGGCCGACGTTAATTTTTTTTCAAACTATTTCTATATGCACTGAAATTTGACATGGATAGACTGTTCACTCAAAACTGAATTACCACTAGTTTGCTTGTTTAACTATTTTGTAACCACATCAATCATTCTTTGAAATTATTGCATCACCATGTTTTGTTTCTATATTTACCTATGTAATCAATTTTTCAAAATGTATCCATGTACTTAGGAAAATGGAAAAAAAACCTCCACAAGAAATGGAGATTATGTAAAAACCTCCGCAAGAAGGCGTTTTCCTTGAGGTGTTATCATTTATCATGCCAACACTTGTATCTTGAAGACATGGTAAAACATCAAGCAATTGCAACATCCTATAATCCCAAGGGAAGCCAACATGATCAAGTACATTGATAATAGTGAAACATTTGTACAACTTGAGAATGTGATGGAGCTATTATGCAAAGACTCTTACCTATATGAAAATGACACCTAATAGTGCTCATGAGCAATACAATTAATTAAAAAAACTCACAAAATGTTCAATTAATAGAAAAGTGGTAAATTAGTTGTTTCATGCATAGAATCAAATCTTCAAGCTTTGACATGTATCACAAGAAAGATACAATGTTCCAAGTTCGTCAAGTTCTTATTTTGATGGCATAATAGAAAATACTTCGAAGAAAAAAAGGTGTTTCTATTGGGGACACTATTAGTTCTAGGGCATCCCAAGTGTGACAATATCATTGGTATTTAATTTATTATAACGATAATATTACAACTTTATCTATTAAAACTTATTACTCCAAACCTATAAAAGACCTTAATTTATTATTTTACTTAACTTATTAACAACTAATGAAATAAACAAACACACTTAAAAACACTAAATTAATTCTAAAACAATTCTACACCATTATAACCTAAAACCACCTTCAAAAAAATTTAAATTAAAAGATTTTAATAAAACTTTAAATAATTTCTAGAAAAAAACCCTAAATGAACCCTAATAATTCACTCATACACCTTCAATTGATCCATTTAATTAAAATAACCTTATAAATCCTAATTAGATATTTTGAATACAATTTTTAAACAATTAAAAAAGATAAATAAATATAATAAAATAAAAAATAAAAATAAAAAAAACCCTAATTAAACCTAAATTAAACCTAATATAATCCTCACCATAAAACTCTAGCCGACACATAATTTCCCCCCACACTTAGTATCAATATTTATAACCAACTCTTCTCTCCAATTAGAACATAGGCTTCTTGTCATGATGATGGATCCTGATATGGATCCGAAACGTCGACAATCCATTGACAATACTGTGGTCTCTCCAAACACATAATATTATGCTAGAGGATTATAGGGAGTAGGTTGTCTCATGGACATCATGTATTGTATAAGCATCTTACGTTCCCAATGTTTTAAACCTTTGGGAGGTTATTGATTAAATCCTGAATTCCTTTGACAATGAAAGAGAGTCAGTTAGGAAAAAAACCAAGGCAAGTCCAACACACACTCAACCACATATGCATTGAGAGCAATGTCGGCTTCCTCGCATGTGAAGAGATTCTTAATACCAAATAGACTCTTAAGAGATTCTTAAGTCAAAATCTTAAGTCAAAAGCAATGTTGGCTTCCTCACATATGAAGAGATTCTTAAGTCAAAATCATGTTGCATATGAATTAATATACTCTTGGAGAGTAAACCACTCCGAGAGTCCAAAACAAAGGATATGTATGACCTATATGTCCTAGCTCAAAGGTATAAAGATATAACTTAGATTCTCGTACACATGAATGGTAGAAATCTACCCCTGAATTCCCACAATCTATTGCTTATGTTTTCAGATCATAATGAAAAATGCGACTCTTTTTATTGGGATTAGATCATATATGTTAAGGTTACACAACAAATTTCCAATTTTGATACAGATGAAAAACATGTTTCCCCATGTATTGTATATTCTTTGGCTTTTTGGAAGATTTTCCAAGGATTCCTTATTCTTAATTTGAGACTCTATTTCTATATTTCTATATGGTATGGGACTGACCAGATTATTTTCCGCACAAAATGAGAGCGGAGATATAATAAAGAAATGTACATAGATATCTCAACTATCCAATAATATAACAAAAATATATCAGATATGCAACCATAAACACAAAGATACAATAATACACAATTTCTATTAATGAGCGAAATGTATAAGATTATAAAAATACAAAGTGAAAGACTTGTTAGAATGGTGGAAACTTATCTCTGAGAAGAGATGTGACAGCTACTCACATTCAAAAGAAGATGATTGTTACAATGACGCTCCAAAGGAAATTTTAACATAAAGAAAATACAAAACCCTAACCCTAGAAGATGAAAAGCCAACAATTTTGTGGACCCCGTTTTGGGTAGTTTGGTGTATCAACTTCCCGGGTACATAACTTTAGCATACGATCTCCGTTTGGGACACACGATATATCGTTGGAAAGGTATTGATGAAGAGATTCATTTTTTTGTCTCAATTTGAACTTTTGGCCATAATTGAGGTGATATATCCTGAAAAAACTTCATTCAGGCCCTCAAAATGGCCTCAGAAGTTTAGGAACCGAAAACCTGCTAAAAATAGTAAATTGCCAGAAGATTATTTTGAGTTAGTTGGAATAGGTGAGTGACCATTGATATCCACTTGGATCAATCCTCCCTCATTAGGAAGAAATGGTCTCCATTGCATTGAGTTTTCAGTGGAGAGGGGAAATCACTTGCTGAATCTGAACCTTGGTGAGTTGCTTGCCTTGCTGGAGAAGTTGCTCTGCTTCGCTTGTTGAATGCTGTCACGAACCTGTGGCTGGAAGGGTTGGGCCTTTTTAACTAGTCTGGCTACATGATATGACTGTGTGCAGAAAGAATATTTGTGCTTTGCTACAATCTTGTCGACCTGATTCTGTTGGATAGAAGGTTCTTGGACCGAGGCTATAGTGGTTGTAGTGTTCTTCTATTCACCTTTTGAACAGTTTGTGAAGAAGATGAATTTTGTAGTATGGAATGCTACCTTGCAACAATTTTTAGGTGGGATAGTAGTTGGAACTACCTTTGGTATCCTGTAGAGATGACCCCCTAGATTAATAATGACAATACATGGTTGAGACTCATACATAGCATGATGCTTCCACATATATGACTAACCCAAAAGAACATCATGGAAATACAGTGGGGAAACATTACATAATGCCTCATCCTTGAAGGAATGGATGCCATAGGACAATCGACACTGCTGGATGACATGAAGATCTCATCCCTGACGAAGCTACCCGATATTGTATGGCTGTGGGTGTGGTGTTTTTGACAATCCCAACTATTTGATGACCTCTGTTGAGATGAGGTTTTTATGTATTTCTCTATCGACAATGAAATGCAACGAGGTCCCCTTCACCCACATCTATGAATGGAAGAGGCGCTCCCCCTCTTTAGGATCTGTTGGTTCTTCTGGTTGAATTCTGGCGGTCACGACAATAGCAGTGGTGTTTGCGTTGATGATCTATCTTTTCCCATTATTTTCTGAATCAGATTTTGAATCCGGGTTCAGATCTTTTTCTTTGATCTCGACCACCAATGACTATTTTGAGAGAAATTCATCAGTGTTGTGCCAGGGGATTTTGTGGAAATTGCACCACTTTCCAGTGGCCTTCTTCGTCTTTCTATTACCCCTCCTTTCCTATGGCTTGAGATGATTTTCTGGAGGTTGTTTGTTAGGGATGTATTTATCATGATTTTATTGTTGCGGATTTGCAGACCCGAACTCCCGTTTGTTTTGGTGCCTAAATTTCTGCTTGATTTTGACAACATATTGATAGGAAACTTCAAGCGATGAGATGTCCAAGAAATCCATTTCGATTTGTATGTAGCTATGTAGATCCCTGCGGTATTTCAGAACTAGATGCCTCTCAGAATATTTGATACCCAACTTGGTGTGCAAGGTATGGAAGGTTTTGGTGAACTCCTTCACTTCTTGGCCCCTCTCTTGACGCAACGTGGTCGATATCATGTATTGGTCTTCATAGTTACCAACAGGGTAATATTGTTCTTTGATTGCATCTACAAAAAAATAATAAGTGGGCTTGGCCCCATATATTCCAGACTCCTTTGTGTTACTTTTCTCCCAGTAAGTTTCCCACCAATGTTTGACATGGGGGAGATCCTTAAGGAGTGCGAAGGTGATCTTTTCCCTGTCAAAAAAATTGTGAACAAAGATATAACCTTCTAGCATATTTAACCATTTTTCTAGGGAATCTGCATCTATTTGACCTTCAAATGCGATAATATCAAAATTGACTTGTACCTTGAAAGGTGAGGTGCCTCCAAAGTGTCTTCTTGATGAATATGTGCCAGTTGTTATCGATAAGCATTGAAGGATGTGGGAAAAATTCTCCATCATTTCATCCCTCTATTGCATGAGAGCTTGCTCAAGCAACATATTAATAGAATCAACTGCTCTGTCATTTTTATTTTCTTCCGCCATGGAGGGTTTCTTGGGCATGCGAGAGTGATTTTCCTCAAGAGATACAAGCTTGAGACCCAAATTTATATACTCGGACCTCGTTGGGAACATGTACTGAAAAACGATCAAGAGCAGCCTAATCTGATACCACTGATCCAAATTATTTTCGACACAAAATGAGAGCGGAGATATAATAAATAAATGTACAGAGATATCTCAAATATACAATAATATAACAAAAATATATCATAGATGCAACCATAAACACATAGATGCAGTAATACACAATTTCCATTAATGAGCAAAATGTACAAGACTGTTAAAATACAGAGTGAAAGACTCGCTAGAATGGTGGCAGCTTATATCTTAGAAGAGATGTGATGACTACTCACATTCAAAAGAATATGATTGTTACAATGAGGCTCCAAAGGCCTTTTTAACATAAAGAAAATCCAAAACCCTAACCCCAGAAGATGAAAAGACAACAGTTTTGTGGACCCTATTTTGGGTAGTTTTGTGTACCAACTTCCCGAGGGCGTAACTTTGGCATACGATCTCTATTTGGGGTGAACGATAGATCGTTGGAAAGGTATTGACGAGGAGATTCATTTTGGGGGCTCAATTTGAGTCTTTGGCGATCATTAAGGTGCTCGATCTTGAAAACAACTTCATTTAGGACCTCAAAATGGCCCCATAAGTTTAGGGAAAAAAAAACTTGCTAAAAATAGTAAATTGCAAGAAGACTGTTTTGAGTCAGTTGGAATAGGTGGGTGACCACCGATATCCTCCTGGATCAATTACATTGTTATTCATAGTTATGATGAAATTTTTTGTAAACATGATTTTTATATTTTTGGTGGTAGATGCTATATTACAACCCATTATTGATCAATTTTAGTAGCATGTTGTACCAATTTGATATAATCCTATTTTCTCTAGCAATAGATATACAAAATTATGGCCACTTTCTATTATTAAATGGCTAGCTAAATGTTGATAGATTTACAATGTGATTGTTTTCAATGATTTCGTGGACAACATTATATTTTATGATGCATTATGATGATATATGATATTATTAGATGTTATGGTGCTTTAATTTCATCATCTTTATTTTAAATAAACACATGTTTCGATAATGAAAGGTAGTTGTAAAGGAAATGTTATAAATAAGAAAAAGACTAGGGAATATTTATTAGGAGTTATAAGGTGACTAAAATCTTCAAGAGGTCATGACCCTTTTAAGTTATATGTTCATAACTTGGTTGGTATGGTGATCCCATTATGTGTTTTTCTTAAATGTTGTTCAAGCTCAGAGACAATTTTATTTTGTTTTTAAAGCCTTTACCCCTCATATGTAACCTTTATGGACCAAATTAGCCAAATATCATAAGAATAGAAAGAAGAACTCCATGCCTTGATAATGATATAGATTCAATGAATAAAAATCCACTCTTTGACAATGAAATGATGTCGATTTCAAGGGAATATGATAGCAATTATGAATCCGTAGACCATAATTTAGGCCCTAAAGGTGCAATATTTTCCCTACAAAGAGAAAATGAACCCAATTTCAAGGTTAGGATGCAACATGGATGGTTCTTGTGGTCCAAGACATGGTTTGGGCCAAAAACTAGTGATTTATCTCATTATCAATGTTTTTTGGGCTAAGAAGCCATATATAAGGCCCTAAACTATAATACATGCTTTGTAGACATAATGTTTTTCCTGAGGGTGGAGTACAATCCAAATTTGAAGGATTAGGTGTAAAAATGATGGCCCTTATGGACCAAGCATCATTTGATTGGTAGGATCTTGGTAGATTTTAAGACTCTTATCTCTGCAAGGATCCTACAAGAGTGCTTCAATAAGGGGGGGAATATTTTTTCCCTTGTTTGGCATGTGATATACTATGTTGGAGATCTCCATGGAAAATGACCACAACCTTTCTTGAATATATTATTTCCATAATTACACCAAAAACCCATTTTACAAGTGCCCATTTGAATCGAAAAAAATTAACCTACCATGCCTTTGACCAACTTTAGCTAGCAGGTGATTTTCACTATGCTCATCTGAGGCCATGCATGTGGATTTGAATGATGTTACATGGTTTTCAAGTAAAATGTATACCTTATAGGAGGATTATAAATAAAATTTCAAGGATTTTTCACAATAGAAATGGTTCTTATAGTTCAAGCCATGGTTTGGGGTTGAAAACATAGGATTTAGTCCCCAATCCATGATTTTGGGGCTCATAAGACATATATGAATCCCTAGACCATAATATGGGTCCTAGAGGTCCAATATTTTCTCTACAAAGGGAAAATGAACCCAATTTCAATGTTAGAATGCAACATGGATGGTTCTTGTGGTCCAAGTCATGGGTTGGGCCAAAAAATAATGATTTTTATTATTATCAATGTTTTTTGGGCTAAGAATCCATATACAAGGCCCTAAACTATAAGACCAACTTTGTAGAAAGGATTGTTTTTTCCCAAGGGTGGATTATAATCCAAATCTGAAGGAGTAGGTGTAAAAATGAAGGCCCTTATGTCCCAAGCCCCACTTTAAGGCTATAAACCATGGAGTGTTTCCTTAATCCATATATTTAGGGCCTAATTGTGGATCTACATGGCCTATTTTTGGAGTTACAAGGATTGATTGTATATTTAGGGCCTAACATGTATCCATATGTCCTAATTAAGGACATTTGTGGCCTAATTATGGATCTACAACACATTATTAGGTATATATAAAGCATAATTAGTAGATTAAAGGGCCATGTTTGTTTTCCTCCTAGTTTTCTTTGGGATTCTTTCTTCTTCTATTTCATCCTCCTCTTATTGTTGGTGAGCCTTTTTCCAATTCAACACTATATAGGGTTGAGAGAAAACATTATTTACGAGTGAATCATTGTTTACATGCAAGGCCATAGGGGGTACAGGGGTCGATTCAATATTTTGTGTTTTCTTAGGAATCAAAAGAGGTTCAATTAAAGGAGTCAGAAATGATTGATGAGTAAGGAAGGGAGGAGGAAACAATAAATCTACTAGTTGAAGTGATTTAGATATCAAGGCATTGGGATCTAAGTCCAATTATGATAGAATGGAATGTTGCTTTTTGTGCATTTGTTTTTGATCATAGGTTTTCCCCATATAACTGTTTTCCCCGTCTATGAAGGTATACATACCCTACCCCCCTCTGTATTTGAAACTATGACCTCCAAGTAGTATACACATATTTTTAACCTAATTCATCTGGCCTATGCTTTAACTAGGGTTTGGTAAGAAACATTGAGGAGAGTGATTGGATGTCAACCACCTAACAAATACGTTTTAACATTTTTAGTGATAATATTGATAAGAAATACATCGATAGGTTCCATCAAGCAATGAATATTGATATATCCCTCACACAGCTTCAAATATGTGGGACTAACAACATCCCACATCCCATGTCCTATTATAAAATTCCATTGAGAGACCATTAGGGCCTACATATTTTTCTTTCTTGATCTCTTTCATAATTGCTTCCATTATCATTCAACTCTATTTCCCTTTAAAGATAAATACTCTCATAAGGTTCTATTATCTAGGGGACAACTTGGTTAACATGATTTTTAGAAACATCACATAGAGGATCTGATCCTATTGAAGTGATGATTCTCTGGAAATGCTCCTGATTTTTTTTTTCAAATTTCTATGTCATCCTCTATAAGGGTGCCAACGAGATCTTACAAAACAAAAAAATGCATTGATTGTTATTTTATATTTAGGCACTGGAGATATAATTTAGAAGGAACATACTCATCTGCTATCCATTGCATGTTCCCACTAATTCTAATATCTCTTGCATTATAATCACATGGCATCCCCAAGAATTACAATCTCCCACCTCAAAGTTCCTTTTGTTGCAATGTTGATATGCTTGTTGTTTCATACTATTTTTCTATAGTCAAGTTGTCCTTCAATATATGGATAACATGTTGATAGTGTTTGATGTGATCCTCCACTGGTTGAAACTTAGGTTTCACTCTTAAAGGTAATGTGATGGATGAAGGATGGTACCCATAAAGTTCCATAAATAGGGGCGGTTTGGAAGAAGTATTGTAAGAAGCATTGTACCATGATTTTTCCAAAGGTAACCACTTGAGTACCCATTTTGATTATTTATCAGATCAATATTTGGAACTAATATGAAAATGTTTTTGGAAGATAAATTGAAGAATAAATTATGAATTGAAGATGATTTACAAAGAGGAGAGGAGTCATGCAAATAAACAAGGAAATGACCTCAACGCATAAGTGAACATTGGACTAGTTGTCGAGTGAAGTGTTCCATATAGAGGAAGTGTATTATGGGTCTTGAATAGGAATCATGTGTTCCAAGGTCCATAGCATAGGTAACACAATTGAATAATATCAAACCTTATTAATGTAACGTGGAATGGAAATGGTCCCAAAATAACTGTTACAAACCCTATTCCTAACCTTCAAAGATATTACACCAAAGAAATGAAGAATATGAATTCCATCATTTCCATCGTCATGCTCATCGTCATCATAGTCATCGTCGAGCTCATTGTCATTGTCATCATCATCCTCATCATCATTGTCACCATTGTTAATTAACATTATCGATGTCCTACTCCTCATCATCATCGTCATCATTGTCATTGTCATCCTTGTCATTGCCATATCATCATCGTCGTCGTCATCAATTTCATCACCATATTTAACATTGACATTGTTGTATAATATTGTTGTATTATATAATATAAATTATATATTATATATAATATATAATCTATAATCTATAATCTATAATAAATAATAAATAATATATATATATATATATATATAACCAAAAGTTTAAAAAAACCAAGCCATTGTTAACTCTCGCGGCCTCATTTGATCACCAACGCATTCTCCCCTCGACATACCTCACTGCATTCAGTTCCCAACGTTTGTGTTGATATCCCTACCTCACCTCACCACATTCTAGCCAGAGGAGAGGAGCTGCAACATTGGAGACAAAGGAGAGGAGCTGCAACATTGGAGACAGAGGAGCCCTAGCTCGAGAAATGCCGCCAAAATCGCCGGTAAGTTGTGCTTTATCTCAAGGGGGGAATCCATAAGGTAATATAAGCCCAAAATATAGTTGATAGGTAAGGAGAAAAGGGGCTTGGAACCAATCTAATATAGGGTTTTAGATGACACTTTAGTACTTCATATATGTGATCAGATTTAATTATCCTTTCAATGAGGTACAAAACAACAATATAAAGTGGCTTATTTGAGAAAATATAACAAGAAATTTATGCTAGAAATATGAGATTTTCTTTTATATACTTCAAGTCAAGTTTTAAGGTGTTAAATTAGGTCTCATATTGTTGGAGAAATTTATATTTTCGGCACACTAGTTTAGTGGGAGTTAACTGACTAGTTCTATTTTAGAATTTCTAATTTTATACCATCACTATTATGCATGCATTCCTAAGATAGGATGTCATTTCTTATATGAGTGAATATCACTCACTCATTGAACATATCATAATATACATTGATTCTCATTCTTCATATTGTATCTCTCTTACTTTTCTTGATAAGATTTGTTTGTGTATGCTTTAGCTAGGTATCCTGTGCAGGTTTCCATGAAACACTGACTTGGTATCAGAGTCGAGCTGCTTGGAGAAACCCAGACAAGCCAAAGAAGAGAGAAAGAGGATTTAATTATTGCTATCCATTGCTAGGGTGTGAATATCACACTCACACTTAAGATTTTTTTTTTCTAGGAATCGTCCCAGCCTATACACAACCAAGGTGCGACATCGTCGCACTGTACTCTTCACCAGGGTGTGGCAATTCAATTTTTCACAATCATCGCACTTTATCCTTCTCTAGGGTGCGACGATTCAACATATTTGCACTATATCCTTCTTTAGGGTGCGACGATTTAGTCTACCCTCTAGAAAATTGGTTTTCTGCAGTAAAATAGCCATATCTCGAAATCCACGATCTGGGTTGAGCGAAAATTTTGACCAGAGATGTATAACATAGGGATGATCATGTGAACCAAAAATATCCAAAACCCACATCACATTTTAGGATATATAGTGATTTTTCATCATATCTATAACTGCCATAAAACCGTCTGTCATATCTCAGAATCCACGATCTGTGTTTTCAGGCTCTTTTCATAATCATTATCAGGGATAGAGATGATGCAAATTATTCAATCAAGTCTGGTGATAATAATCACACCGTAAAAATATTTTTAATGGAAGTCGAAGGAAACATTCCAACTCAAAATAAAAGGACTGTATAATTTGATGATGGCAACAAAAACATAACCTACATCAACGCTTGAGAAGACCAGATGGGCGAACCGTAAGGATGAGGCCAAATGACTACTTCTTGAGTTAATCTCTAATGATCTATGGTTTCATGTTGCCACATGAAAGACTTCAAATTATATCTGGAACACCTTGGAAGGACTCTTTGGAAAGCAGGATGAGATGTGAGGTCATATGCTTGAGGTAGAGTTGAATACCTTAGACTCTAAACGTTTTGTTAATATACAAGATTTCTTTACTAAATTTAAATATTTGATTTTTAGTTTGGGTGAATGTGGTATTGACAAGTCTACACAAGAGAAACAACTTATTCTAACAATATTGTCCAAGCTAGGACCAGAATATGCTGTATATGTCTCCAATTTCCATTCCGACAGATGTCTTTTGGGAGCAAATTGAAAATTCCTATGATGGCTCAGTTCATTGAGTCTCTCACACAAGAGTAGAAAAAAATCATACAGATGGGCCTTGAGAAAGATCCCAAAGCACATGCACTCACCATGCATGATGGAAAAGGGTCATCCAATAAAAAATCAAAGAAGAAACGAAAAGATCTATTACATCCAGAGTCAAAGAAGGAGGGATATTCCAAACCCTTCAAGGATTCTTCAGGTTCCAAAGACTCCTTAGATTCCAAGAAGAAGAAGAAGGGAAATTAGTGCACTTATTGCAATAAATCGAATCATGAAGAGTCCACTTGCATGAAGAAACATATCAATCTTATGGCACATGCACTTCAACAGAACAACCTTGGAAACTTCATTCCAAAGGGAGTCAAGAAGCAGAAAGAAGAAGATCATGCTCCTAAGAAAGGTAATCATCATGCTCTTGTTGAAATTAATTCCTCATCTGATTCATGGATTATAAATTCTTGTGCATCCCACCATATGGTAGTGAAAGAGGAGGTTTTATCTTATTTGAGTCCATGCTCAAGACCCCCTATTCTCATGGGGGATGATACTCTAGTAACAATAGTAGAAGAAGGGAGAGTGGAACTCCACAATGGCAATTTTGAGAATTTTTTACATGTTCCAAATCTTTCTATAAATATGATCTCAGTTTATCAGATCACTCAAAAAGGTAAAAAGGTTGAATTTACATCAGATTAAGTTTCAGTAATTGACATGCATGACAATTCCATCATTGCAATTGGTGAGGTGGATCACAAGTCAAGGTTGTAGAAATTCACTAAGTTTTCTGATGATGACTCCTCTTTTCTACTTACACATAAGGAGAGTACTTTGCATGCACCTCCAATGCAACATGCTTATACTCTTGTGCTTCCATTAGTTTCAGACATCATAGATGATTCCATACACTCAAATTATGTACATGGAAATAAGCAGGTAGTAAAACCAGATAAGAAGCCAGTGCTAAAGCTTCAGCCGATGCCCAAGAAGAAACAATTCACACTTCAGGCATTGGGTATCCTTGCAAGGAATCCATTGGATTCGAGGAGGACTCAATCTCAGCATGAGGAGCCTTCTCATGTACTTTTATCTTTAGAACCTGCGATTCCCATGCATTGATATATGGTTCAATCTTTTGATCCGCAGCTCTACAATGAGTTTGTGGGAAATACATTATGGCAAGCATCCATGCAAAAGGAGTATGACTCACTCCTAAAGAATCAGACTTGGCATCTGGTTCCACTTCCACCAGAAAAAAATATTTTCAGGTGCAGATGGGTCCACATGATCAATAGGTACAAGGCTAGACAGGTTTCCAAATGACTTCATTAGATCCATAAATATTTCTACATCTTCACGAAGACTTTCAGTGAGCATAATTATCAAAATTTGCAGCATCATATTGCAGTGAAGAACACAATTGCCTAGCAGCTACCTTTTCTTCCTTTGATGCATTTTCTTTTGAGGGGGGGTTTTATTACCACATGGTTTTCCCTCTTATCTTATTTTTATTCAATGTTCATTAGTTTCATTGTAAATGAGTACCTAATATGGCCTAGTAGATAGGACTCGTTTTTTACTCCATAGTGATGTTCATGGGGGGTGTTGGAGAAATTTCTATTTTCGACACACTAGTTCAATGGGAGTTAACTGACTAGTTCTATTTTAGACTTTCTAATTTTATACCATCACTATTATGCATGCATTCCTAAGATAGGATGTCATTTCCTATATGAGTGAATATCACTCACTCATTGAACATATCATAATATACATTGATTCTCATTCTTCATATTGTATCTCTCTTCCTTTTCTTGATAAGCTTTGTTTGTGTATGCTTTATCTAGGTCTCATGTGAAGGTTTCCATGAAACACTGACACATATGACTTGAACAACAATTTGGAATAAGATATTTACTACTGCGATTTCCAGATTCTTAAACATAAATAAAATTTGTGATTTTTTGTATTTTGAAGGTAGTTGAAAGAGGAATATTAGTGTCTTATCCTTGGGCTGGGATATGGGGTCGAGTAGGATTCTTTATATGGAAGTTCTTAGGAGGATATAGGAACTAATTGAGCTGCAAAACACATCCCACAACAACCCCAAATTTGAAAAAAAAAAACTTCACAAATTTGAAGGAGGAAAGGGTCTCTAAGGGGATCCACTTTCAAGACAACACATGGATGACTTTGCCTAAAGATTCCAACTAATGCAATAATTCTCAAGATATCGAAAGAATAAAGCCTTTCTCTTTATAAAAAATGAACAAAGAGATTAAGGAGTCACCTCTTCGCTCCTCTATGGCTCCTTGAATAGACTTTGGAATCCACAAATTTGCAATGTTAGTCAGCAATATGCACCAAGAACATCCACCACAAATTCAAAAAATAAGCACAACCATTCCACAAGATCTTGAACAAGTAACAAGAGCAATTTTATTTCAAATCTTATGAGAAATTCCAACACCCATTACAAGTGGAGGAGCCTCTTATTTATAGAGTTTTTGGGTCAAAAACTCCACAAATAAAATAATAATAATAATCCATAACTAACCCTAGATATATTCTAGGAAATGATAAACTACTAATATCCTCCAACTAACTTGAGAGTACAAGCCAACAAACAATACAATATGGTGGATTAATATCTCATGTACAATCTCCAAGCCATATATGGATCAATAAGGTGGATGCCCTATACAAATCATGTAGTGAATGAAGTCAAAACAATGAAGGATAACCTCTCAAGGTGGATCGATCCACACTAAGGAAACAATATGCTAAAAATTAGGCCAAATGGATAGGTTCTAGCTTCCAATATTGCCACACATGTGGCCCAAAAACATGAGAAAAAGGGTCGTCCCCTCAACCTCCAATATATCATCAAACCAAACCAAATAGGTGAGAAGGATGGCACTTGTGGGATCCCAATTAGTCATCTCAATCGAATATCAAAACTAGATGTGATTAATCCCTTCTAAGGTAGCATGTGTGGGCTCAAGAAGAGTACAACCCACCTCCCAAGCATAGTCAAATAAGGAGGATCCAATAAAGAGAAGGTTGACTAGTAATAAAAGGTCACCATGAAGCATGTGATAAGTCCATATAAACCCAACTAACATCCAAAGACATGGGATGGCCCATATCCAAGGATAAAATAATCATAAATCATGAGTGGTTCCTCCACATGTGTGCACTATGGGGAGTGCTCAACAAAAGTAATGTGTATATCCATCAAAAAGTGTATCCCCAATGTTAAAATGTGCCAACGAAGACAAGCACTCTAGAACAAGAGTCACACGTGGTAAAAGGAGGAGGTTGACCCCTCAAGATATGGCAAATCACCATAAATATATATGCAATGAAGAGAGGAAACTGAGAAAATCAATAGCAAGTACATCAAACATCATGCTAAGACCATCATAATCATATCAAGAGATAGGGTGCTCTCACTAGGAGGTGTAATATCATCAAACCCTCAAAAATCATCCTTTGATAAATAATAAATCTAAAGTGCTCATATCAAGTACCAATCAGGTACCAACTGAAATATCACATCACCAAAATACTGATGCTCATACTGGAAACCTAAGGATATAAAACTAAATCTTTGCACTCCCACTTCCCTCTACACACCATAGCACCCATCATTGAGAAACACTCAATAATTGTATTACTATAAATATAATTGAATTACCATAAGGGAAATGCCAGGGGAAGTGTGTGCATCCATAAAATTATCCCCCATATCTGCTCAAATTCAACTAGATATCAATCATAAACTATCATAGGCATTTATAAATATCCTCATACACTATGAGGCGTAACACGCTCCAAGATTGCCTTTCTTCAAAAGGAGTCTTGTGTTTCTTACCAACATAACATGCTTCACAATTTCCTTGTTGATTTTGTATATCTAGAAGGTCATCGACCACATTTTATTTAGTTGAAAAAGAAATGGATTTCAAATTCAAATGCCAATACCTATGATTCCCAATTTCATTGTTATTTTGACCAATTGTGGCCATCAAAACATACTCTTTTACATCCTTTGCATCAGGGAACTACAAGATGAACATAACTTAGAGAAAATATTTCTTGGTATTCCTTACAGAAATCAGTAATTTGATGTCCGATCTGATAAAATATATAATATATTTTTAATCTATTGGTCCTTTCCAGACCCACATTATTATTTTTATTCATAAGCTTACCTTGGAACACTTTCTTAGAGACCAATATTCCTGCAGAATCCCATTGGTTGGAAGCCCTAAAGTTTTAGTAGCTAACACTCTGTCTTCAAGCTTATAACTTCCAACTCCTTTGAATTGAGAATATTTTTGACAGCTTTAGCCTTTTGAGGTTCCTTGTTCAAATGGATAAGATTGTCTTGCAGATCCAAAATTCTTTGCATGATTCCTTTGTATTTG
Organism: Picea engelmannii; assembly: GCA_009831015.1. Classification (NCBI taxonomy): domain Eukaryota; kingdom Viridiplantae; phylum Streptophyta; class Pinopsida; order Pinales; family Pinaceae; genus Picea; species Picea engelmannii. The sequence goes on from ML793084.1 coordinate 210,989, forward strand.
GCCCTTTCACACTAAAAATATTTTTTTCATGTTCTTATTCTTTAGCTCATTTTTTCAACATCATAAGTAGCCTCGAGATAGTCCTTAGAAACAATATCACATTGTATTTATGGAACACTACTATATCAATGGTAGGAACTTGATTCATGTCTATATTAATTGTAGTAGTCATAATAAGAAATATGAATTAATTGTAGTAGTAGAGTCTACAATAGTAAGAAATATTGGGATTGTTGGGCTTTAATAAATGGACAAGTCATATTTTTTCCTCCTATATTATTTAAATTTTTCCTTGTTCACTTCCACACTAAAAAACAAATCAATTGTAGTATTACCATGTTCATCAATAGATTTTGGTTTAAGATGAACTAACTATGAGACTAAAGCATCAATTTTTGTTCTAGACCCTTCTAATTCAATAGGTTTGTTATTGGGTAAATCGTTAAGTGCAGACACGAATTGATCCCCCTAGATCCACCTAGATCTAGAACAAAACACGACAGGACATGGCGCTTTCCCTAGGCTTTAATCATCAAATTTACTACTAAACAAAAGATGAGATACATACCTTTAAATGTTGTTTTCTTATGTCTTTGTTGTTCCTGTTTTGCTCTGGTACTCTTGTGAAGATGATCCTGTAGTGAGACACAAACCAACCAAAGTGAAAGTAGTATAAGTATATTCAATGACAACCTATGCATATGATCAAGGAATTATGCAATAAAATAAATACAATTCTATGGGAAAGAAGTATGCCACTGTATTATATTAAATAATAGGAAGATAGATTACAACCATATGCCTTGATGTCATAAGGTTCCTTGCAACAGTTCCTTGCTTCCCACACACTTCTTCCTCCAAGGATTCTGAGACCATGGATCTGATAGCTACTCACAATCTATCTTGACAAAGCAAAGCACAAATCCAACATACAAGCTACAAAACTCAATAACAAGCCAATCTCAATCCAACTCAAAGGCTCAAGAACTTTCCAATCCAATCAAGCTTATTCCCAAGACAAACTAACTTTCTCCATGAGAGATCCTATCCTTTTATAAGCTAAAGAGGATAAGGTGAGGAGGTTAGGATGATCCCACTAAATCATGAAAGCGAGTAAGATCCAAACCATTCGGAGGCCACCTCACCATAGAAGCTTCTCCTTCTAGAACCATCGAGAAAATGATTATTTTTCCCACGTACGAAGGCCGCCACGACTTGGCTATAGTGCAGCCTGTGGAAATTTCGCGCCCTAGCTATAGTGCAGCCTGCAGAAATTAGACATTTCCGCACCCTAGATATGGTGCAGCCCATGGAAATCCCCCAAAATAGGGGTTTTATATAGGAAAACACAACTTCATCTCTCAGGAAAAGTTCTTCTCCCTTCTTTCTTTAGGAATTCAGGCCACTGGCCCTTCTAAAGGCAACATATAGGTTTACATCATCAATGATCATGAGGGTGACGAAAATAAAGTGTAACAGAGAGCCCCCCAAAGTATGAAGTTAGAACAGAGTGATAGTTGAAATACTTTGTTGAGTGTGTGTAGGGAACAAGGAACACGTCGGTCGGAAACCTGTCAACAAACAAGGAAACACAATACAATAATATATCATCACTGAGGTAGGCATTCCCATACTCATAATACAAATGACTCAAAGCATAAATGCCGACATGCGAAGACCCATGTCAAGTGAGATAGGTCATGGCCACCAAACATACACCGTGGATCCATGCCATTATGACTCAAATATGAACATAGCCACCAAAAATACATTGTGGATCTATGTGTTAAAGACTCAAATTTGAACATAGCCACGAGACATACAATGTGGATCTATGCAATAATACAAACTGAATATACTCCAACGCAACTTGAATCTGTGAGAAAAGGTTTAGGGTCTTCATCTCTACCACTCTAAGTACGAATCTAACCATGTGAATACATGTGTTGAAGTCGAACATGGTAGAAACCACTTGATTACTGGTCAATGATGAGAACCATTAACAAGAGTGAGGGAAATCACCATTAATGTCAATGACTCCCAAGGTACTCTAGTACAATCCAACAAATGCGAATTAATGAGCTGAAGTCGAACACTCGGCGGAATATCCCGATCAAGGGTCAATAATGAAAACCCATTGTTGAAAGCGAGGAAACCTGCCATTGAGGCATGCAGGTTTCAAGGTACCAATTGGTTTCTAAGTCTGATTCCTGGATAATGAGTTGAAGTTGACAGGAAAAGACTCGTCACAGGAAGGCCTTAATGTATCTTCCATCAATGACACGAAACGGATAAAAAGATTTGATGTAGATCAAAGTAACAAGTGATTCAAGACTGACTTAGGGATGGCCGATGCAATAGAAGGATTAAGGACTGCAGAAAAGGCCGACGCAATAGAAGGATTTCCGGGTTGAACTTCTCTTTGAACATATTGACGACACGACAACTGTCTTGGAAACACTGACTCAACAACAGGGATCACAGACCAATTTGTAATCTTATAAAGGAGTATGATCAAGAGACAAGCAAATTTTCCAACCTAGACACAAAGCGAGTGAAAGGGTGTCATGTTCAAAAGAGACTCTTCCATAGAATACATGTTTAGACACATTTATTTTCCAAATTTTCCCCCACCATTTCTGGCAAGTACCTTTTTATTTTTACACAAGCTTGAGGAGGATAACATATGCTTGTAAATATAAGCTCATCCTTCAGACGAGTCCCTCAAATTATGTTTAACGAACCCTAGGAAGGAGTGGTTCAGTCCCATATGGGTCTTTTGATGTTTGTTTAATGAGTCCAAAGAAAGAAAACTTAGGGGTTTTTCATATTTAGAGAGTCTGAAAAACACTTAAAGAGAACTCTCTTAGTTCCTTTTTCGTAAGTTAGTCTGATGAGACTGAAAAAAAGATAAACTATCGCTCAACATATGTGTTTTCTAATACTTTAACGAGCGTGAAAAGAACAAGGTCGCTCGGCAATATTTTCATGTTTAGAGAGTTTGAAAAGAGCTTAAAGGGAACTCCAGTGGGTTCCTTTTTCATATAACCTTTACGAGTCCAAAAAAGTGATAAAAGTATACTCGGTTACATTCTCAATGATTTATGAATACGAGAAAGAACGAAGGATAAGCTCGGTAACCTATTCTCATGTATTTATGAGCATGAGAAAGAACAAAGACTAAGCTCGGTAACTTATTCTCATGTATTTACGAGCATGAGAAAGAACAAAGACTAAGCTCGGGATTGTTTTCATTTTTACGCAAGCTTTAAAACAAAACAAAACTATGCTTGGGATAGATTTTATTTTTTCACAAGCTTAAATATAGTCAAAACTATGCTTGGACCTGGCTTCATTTTTACACAAGCTTGAACCAGAGGAAACTATGCTTGAGGTAGGTGGTTTCATTTTTACACAAGCTTGAACCATAGAAAACTATGCTTGGAGTAGGTGGTTTTATTTTTACACAAGATTGAACCATAGAAAACTATGCTTGGAGTAGGTGGTTTTATTTTTACACAAGCTTGAACCATAGAAAACTATGCTTGGAGTAGGTGGTTTCATTTTTACACAAGCTTGAACCATAGAAAACTATGCTTGGAGTAGGTGGTTTCATTTTTACACAAGCTTGAACCATAGAAAACTATGCTTGGATTTCCCAACACATTATCTAGGAATAGTTGGTACTTAGCCCCCATCTTAAGAAGCTAGTGACTCAACTTCACCATGAAGTCCAGAGGCTAGAAGCATTGCCCCCCAAGCTTCGTTTCGTCCAATGGCACAGGTAGAGGAAAGGAAGCTTCAAATACTAGGAGAGGAATTGCTTCAATTTATTTTTGTTTTTTATTTATTTATTTTGTTAATATTTATATTTAATGTATTTTTTTGTAATTTTAATTTTTTTTTTTAATTATATATATATATATTATTTGATTTTAATTTATTTTTATTTTTGTTTTTATTTTATTTATTCTGTTAATATTTATATTTAATGTATTTTTATTGTAATTTTTAATTATTTTTTGTTAACCATTTATATTTAATAAACTAACCATTTTACTATTTAACTTGTATTTCAAACCTTGTTTCTCTAAATGCATTAGAATGTATAGCATGGAAACCCTATTGTCCTCCTTAAATTTTTATTTATTCCCATTAAGGACGAGAATGAGTGGTT
>ML793084.1:220958-244323 GCA_009831015.1 Picea engelmannii
AAATTACCCATAGAGTTATTAGGTCGATGTCAGGATCAAGCTTTGGCGTCCGGGGACTAAGGCGATGCCTGAAATCGCCCCAGCCCGAACACGACCAAGGAACGACCCCACAGGAGTGTGCCTTAGCCATGGGGGGGCTGGGGCAATGCCCAATATCACCCCACCCCCACGACCAAGCCGCAAACATCGCCTAGTAACCACCATGGGCCAAAACTATACCTAAATTTGTCTTTTTTTTCTTCTTCTTTTTTTCGAAAAATTTTAAGGATTTTTTTAAAATTTCTATGAAAGAAGTCTCAATTTTAAAAAAAAATTGTGATTATTTTAGAAAAAATAAAAAAACCTCTAAAAACATTTAGGGTTTTTATAATTTTCGCATGAAAAATTCTTATGTGATTTAAAGATGATCTTATAATTGTTGTTTTGGTAAATGATATGTATTTAAAAAATAACTAACCTCTGAAATGATATATTCTCCTTGAATGTCTTCTCGATGTTTCTCGCTTGTAGCTTTCTCCAAATCCTTTAACAAATACTACCCAAGATTTCACACAATGTAAAAAGACAAAACAAGACTGTGTATATATAACACTAATGATATAAATTACTGTTAGTATAACAAATGTGGGATAAATAAAAATGAAGAAGATTGTCTACATATATACCTAAAATTACATGGATCATCGCTATGTTTAATTAATGTGGGATAAATAAACAAATATGACAAATATTGTAATTAACAAGTAAATAACAAAATAAAAGAGTACATGTTTTTAATTTTTAAGGGAAAAAATTGGGGGGAAATTTTGGAAGGAATATTTTAGGGGGAAAGTTTGGGGAATATTTTGGGGGGGAGGGGGGGATTTTGGGGAATATTTCTTTTTTTGTGGGGGGGATTCTGGAGGGAATTTTTTTGGGAGGGAGGATTTTAGAGGGAAAATATCATTTTGCAAGTTATAAGAATGCCATTATTTGCATACATCTTCTGTTGGGACTAGTAAATGAGATGTGAATTCTTGTAATGCTAATGTGTTAAGAATCGAATACTTGCATGAAGAGACACCACAAATACTGAATACACAATAGATCCACAAAGCATGATAGAAGAAACCACACTATATTATTGAAACCCTTGAGGTAGGGAAACACCATACAATGGATCCTCTCCTGTTCACTTGCATCTTCGAGGGGGCATCCTCCTATTGAGCTACAACTCACAATACAATAATTCTCTTCATATCCCATTACATTGTTTGAACCTATTTATATAGTGCTACCATTACCTAAGAACATTCTAGAGGAGAAATCTTCTAGAAGTACAACATTCTAATAAGTCTTCTTACATTTATTATATCTAACTACCCATTTATTATATCTAACTACCATAGTGGACCTTATTTAATAATATGGTGGACCTAGTCCACCTTACACTGAATGGCCTCCACTATTATAACTATGGGCCCTCTGGGCCCCCACTACTACCTCTCTAGCTACCTAACATTCCATCCCCCTTATGAAAGCGTTGTCCTCAATGCTTGATGCACAACCATATACCAGGGTCCCATGGATAATTGTGGACCATAATGCTGAAGAAGACTGGAGAACCAAGGTCCCGTGTAGAAAGGAAAGCCACCATGATGAAGTAGTCCAACCACTATTGTAAGCATGGGTCCCATGTCCAAGTGTTCATGTGAACTCCCTGTGGAAGATTTTGGAACCCAATAACCAACTCAAAATGATGCTCCAAAGACTAACACCTGTCATGTGGATCCAAATAAGAAGATCCATCCACATAGTGGAAAAGGGTTGTAGCAGAATCCGTAAGGAATAATACCACTGTAGAATATGTAGGATGAACACTGGTAATAATCATTGGCTCTTAATTTGTCACATTGATGCTCTCTATAGAAGGTGGATTATAGTCATCAAATAAAATATGAAAGTGGTTGTCATCCCATAAATGATAACTACCCATATACCAATCATCACAATCGGCCTCAAAATCATACTAAGAATATATTTCTTGATTATATTCATCTCTGATATCCATCATAAGAAATCTCTCTTGCATGTTATCTAATGAATCTTGAATACTACAAAAACTATCATTGAGGTCATCTGCAAGGTCATGCAATCTAACATCCAATGTGTCATACAATTGAGATTTGAATGCTTCAATAATTTGTAGAATTTATTTGAGGGTTTGATAGGAAATATCCATCTGATCATCCTATGAAATCTTCGGTCCCACAAACTTCATGAAAATCCCAAAAAATAGAACAATAAGTTACGATAAAAAATCACAGCTTTTTTCTGGAAAACCCTAAAAAACTGCTGAATTTAAAATGCTGATAAATTCACTTCCCGGACTCCGTTTTGGATGATTGTTTTTTTCAAATTGGGTGAAATTGTGAGAGGAAATCATATATGTAATTTTTTTGGGCAAATTCAGCCTCCAGCTGCTACAAAAATAAAACAAAAATCATGTCTCCGTCTGCGGAAAAAACCGTGAAAAATTGCAGATTTTAAAACTTCAATATCTTGACTTCTCAGACTCTATTTTGGATGATTTATTTTTCAAATTGGGTTTTTTTCTGAGAGGAACTCAGCTACACAAATTTTTTCTGCAAAATTTGCATAGAAATATACCAAAAATATCTGGAATGTCGCGGCCCCTCTTTTTTCTTCTTTGAAAAAAAAATCTGCAAAAATAAAAAATATTTTCCCACAATGTTTGCCAAGGAAAATGAACTGATACCACTTGTTAAGAACCACATACTTGCATGAAGAGACACCACAAATAATGAATACACAATAGATCCTCAAATCATTATAAAAGAAACCACACTATATTATTGAAACCCTTGAGGTAGGGTAACACCATACAATGGATCCTATTATGGAAGGGATCCTCTCCTGTTCATTTGCCTCTTCGAGGGGACATCCTCCTATTGAGCTACAACTCACAATACAATAATTATCTTCATATCCGATTACATTTCTTGAACCTATTTATATAGTGCTACCATTACCTAAGAACATTCTAGAGGAGAAATCTTCTAGAAGTACAACCTTCTAAGAAGTCCTCTTACATTTATTATATCTAACTACCATAGTGGGCCTTATTTAATAATATGGTGGACCTAGTCCACCTTACATTGAATGACCTCCACTATTACCACTATGGGCCCTCTGACCCCCCTCTAGTACCCCTCTAGCTACCTAACAAAATGAGGCGTCGTATTTTTCAACTAGCCAGAAGTTTGATCATAGTGCAAGCAATGTTATTCAACATGTTCCTCGGGAAATTCCTAAATCAAAAGATTTTGAAGGCATCGATGATGAAGAGGAGGAATATGATGGTGATCAATCTATTCAACAGTTTAATAGTAATGAAAATAATCAAAATGTAGGTCGAAGTGGAGACTATGATCAATGTTTAAATGATTGGGACAAAAATTTTCCTCCAAGTGAGGAGTTTCAAGATACCGATGAATATTTCCAAGGCACCAATGAATATGATGCAAAATTTACCTCAAGTGGAATTTTTAAAAGAAGTGAAGATGATTATGACAATGGTGTAAACTCTTTCCCGAGTGGGGAATTTAAAGACATCAATGTTGGTGATGATGAATTTCCTCCAAGTGAGGATTTTGAAGGTACTGATGAAGATTTTCCTTCAAGTGAGGATTTCCAAGGCACGAATGGGGATGATGAAGAATTTCCCCCAAGTGGGGATTCTAAAAGTAGTGATGACGATTATGACAATGGTGGAGAATCTTTCCCGAATGAGGAATTTAAAGGAAGCAATGTTGGCAATGATGATTTTCCTCCAAGTGAGGATTTTCAAGGTACCAATGAGGATGATGAATATTTTCCTCCAAGTGCGGATTTTCAAGTTAGTAATGAGGAGATGATGAAGACTTTCCCTCAAGTGGGGATTTTCAAAGTAGTGAAGATGATTATGCCATTGGTGGACACTCTTTCCTGAGCGATAAATTAAAAGGCAAGAATGTTGATGATGATAATTTTCTTCCAAGAGGGGATTTTCAAGATATTGATGAAGATTTTCAAGGCACTAAGTAGGATGATGAAAAATTTCCCTCAAGTGGGGATTTTGAAAGCAGTGAAGATGATTATGTCAATGGTGGACACAATGTCAATGATGATTTTTCTCCAAATGAGGATTTTCAAGGTACCGATGACGATGATGGAAAATTTTCTCGAAGTGAGAATCTTAATGGCATTGATAGTCTTATGGGTGATGATGATTTTCCTTCAAGTGAATATTTTCATGGAAGATCCAATGACATTGGTGATGATGGTAATCATTTTTCTAGTGATTTTATATTCCTCTCATCAACGAGATTATCAATGAACATGATGGACCTAGGAATGAAGATCATGTTCTCAATCATTCAGTTGCAATAAATCAAGGTGATTGACATTCTCTTGTTCAGTCGTTTGACAATGTTTTGCTTGATATTCCTACTAGTGATGAGGAAAATCCTTCTAGTGAGGATGATGAAATAGTGGAGACATTGCAAAGAAACATTGTGTCTAGGACCATGACTAGACCTTTTTATATCAATCCAAATGATTCTAGTTATACAAGGTCTAAGAAATAATTTCTCTCTAAATCAATTTCTATAAGTGAATTAATTTCAAATGAATGTTGTCAAAATAATTGTTTAAAAATCATGGACTACATGTATGCCTTGAATAAAAGGAAGACATATTTGTCAATGAATAAGAGCATGCAAAATTCATATTTTATGGGGTGCATTATATCCACCAAGACATGATATGATTATCGCATTGGGAATATTTTACTTTGCAGAAAGGATTTCAAAAAAATTCACTTAATTGGTAATATTCGTCTTTCAAGAATCTAGACAAGGTTGGAAGAATATCATTCATTTTGTTCAAAGGTACATCATGGATGAGAGAGTGGGCCATTGAAAAACACTACAATGTCATGGATGCATGATTTTTTTTCCAAACATGGAGAGTGTATGCCAGATAGAGACACAATACATATTCCAGATTATTTCTCAAGGAGGGAAATCTACAACTTGTACAAAGGATATGCTAAAGGTGTTGAAGGAAATGGTAATTTTATTACATATGCATATTTTACAAGAATATGGAAGAAACAATTCAACAATGTTCGTATTCCTAAGAAGTCAAGGATGGAGATTTGCAGTATATGTGCTACTCTTAAATCAAGAAGAGATAAATCTGAAGGGTCAAAACGAGGTATGTATTTACTATTTTGTTTTTTTTAATTGGATAGTTATAAAACACTTCTACAACATTTTTTCCGTACACCAAAAAAATTGCAGGAATATAATTTCATTCAGTTTCACTTGATTGGTTGTATGTTTTCAATGGAAAAATGTGTCCAAGGGTTCACTTCACAGCTCCAAATATTCATAATGATGCAAATCTGACCATCACCATAATTCATCATGTGCTCAAACACTGGTCTAGAAATCTTCCTCAAGTTCTCTATCTACAGTTGGACAACACTAGTTGTGAAAATAAAAATCAAATTGTATTTGGATATCTAAGCATACTTGTTGAACAAAGAATCTTTCAAAAGGTGAAAGTTGGTTTCCTTCTTGTTGGACACACTCATGATCATATTGATCAAATTTTTAGTCGTTTTTCAGTAACATTGAAGAGCAAAAATGTTAGAAGCCTACCGTTATTGATTGAATGTATTAAGAAATAATACATTCCAGAGCCTGTTTTTATAGATTAGAAGAAACCGTTGACATGCAGAGATTTATTCAAGGATCACATCGTGAAGAAAAATGTATTGAACAACTCAATGACATTAGCTTCCAACATCAATTTTGTTTCGAAAACATTGATGGGAAAACACTTATATGGAGAAAGGAGTATTCAACTACTACAGAATGGGGACCTTCATCAGGTTTATCATTTTTGAAGTTCATTCTATATTGTCCAATATTTGCATCAAAGTTATTATTTTTACAATCAGTTGTTGAAATCCATAATGCACGAAGGCGTAATAGAGATGTAGATTATTCTGAATGCTTGGAAGAAATAAAAAAGTCCATTAAAGATACATATGAGTAATTTGATGTTGTTGATTCTATTTGGTGGGAGTTTTTTTTCAATAGTCAAAGTGACATAATTTCAAGCTCAACAAATGAAGATACATTTTTGAAGACTCCATTTCATTGGCCACAAAATATGCCAAATGAATATGAAAAACAAACATTGTTGAACAACAAGAATCTCAAGGTGCTATTGAGTTTACACAAGCAGAGGAAAGATAAATGTATACTGGTTCATGAAGGTCAAGTGCACAACGAGAAGCCATGGAAGACCTTTACAGGGGTTCATTACAAGATATTAAGGAGGGTAGCATGATTGCAGTCTTAGCGACTGAAGATTCACATGGTTATCCATTCTAGATTGAAAATGTTATAAATATTGAGAAAGAAAATGATGATGTTATTGCAATTGAAGTGCATTGGTATACAACAAGTACACACCCATTCAATGGTGTGTACAAACCAGAGATGGTGGTTGAGAAACATGTCAATAGAAAGAGAAAAATAAAGGGTCAAAATACAACTCGTCATCTCACTGGCCTCTTAAAATTAGATGATGTTGACATACTTGATTATGAATTCAATTTGACAAAGAGAGGAACTCTTCGCTCCAAGACAATATAGATTATCAAGAGGTTGTTGTCACAAGAAATAAATGTAAGATGGGAGTCTATTGAACCTATTTGTAGATCTAAGAGGCTCTTGACATATGAAATGTTGGGCATGCATGTAGACTTAGATGGTGCATTCATCGACAATAGAGAAAAGTATGGATAATCTACATCTTCACCCAATCATTCATCTGAAGACAATGTAGTCTCTAATGGCATTTCAGAATCCATGAGTCAATCTGAATAAGTGTATGAAACATTTTATGTTTGCATGGTAACTAGAAATGAACATTGAACTTACATATGATCTGACATGAAGTTATGAATCATTATGTTTTATGAATTATATGTTTTGATTATGGAGAATATAATAAAATTTCTTAGCTCATATGTTTTGAATATGGACAATATAACAATACTTTTAAGAAATAATTTATGTTTCATTCCGTGTAACTTGTATTTTCTTTTTTTATTTATGAAAAGTAAACAAGTATTAAAAAGTGATGTTGAATTTTTAAAGTATATTGTGATATTTTCATGGCATTATGTATTACCTTGTGCTTTGAGTGATAAAGTAAGGTTTAAAAAGCAAGCATTTAAGGGTTGATTTTATGATTTTGTTTACAATAATGATGAGTTCTTTTATCACTTTATAAAAATGTGTCATTTTCATACCACAATTTTATAATGGGTGCTACCCGTAGCAGTACTTTTCAATTTGATGGTTGATTTTGAGGTTTTGGTTTTAATGGTACCAATTGCTAAAAACACGATTTCAAATTATCTAAAATTTTGACATTTTGAAAAATAAATAAATTATGTAACATCTTTTTTTGGGGGTGTTGATTTTAAGGTTTTTCTGAGCTATTGTGCGAGTTTTGAAGGCCATGTTTGAAAAATGTTGTAATTTTGACCCCGTTTAAAAAAATGGTGCCACTAGTAGCACCACTTTTTGATTTGGGGGTTGATTTTGATGTTTTTAATTCAAAAATATGGGTTTTTTTGGGTCAAAGTTCTCGTTTTGAGGTGATAGTTCTCGTCAAGTCGGTTAATTTATTGCTTGATCAATGACTACTGAGTGAAAAATTTTAAACGACCATAAATTTTGTTACAAGTGTCAAAATGAGGCTCGTGATACCTCGTTGGAAAGGTATCGAGAAGAGAAACACAATGGTATAGGTATCTAGGCCAAAAAACTGAAAAAAAGACACTTTAAAAATGTAGAAAAAAACACCCATGGATTTGGGGGGAAAATTGGACATACCAACTTCAAACAGTCATATCCGGAGCTACGGGCAACGAAATCAAGCCTAGGAGGGATCGATGGAAAGATGGAGGAGACGATAATAGGCCGGGATAGCAAGTGTTGATTGATGCTGATCATAAAAGGTCCAAAAATGTAAAACATAGGTGGAACCCAAATTCAAATGAAGAACCAGATATGAAGACTTCAAACAATCATATCTTGAGCTACAAACAACAAAATCAGACCCGCAAGGGCTCAATGAAAAGACGAGATAGAGGAGAATAAACCAGAATGATTTCATTCAGCGGGACAAATCTAGAAACTCTCAGAAAGTTCTGAAGAACATAACATAACATCGATGGACAAAGTCAATGATTGTTTTTAAACGAATATCATTTGCAAACTTCATGAGGGAGAATATGATCACACATGAGTCAGTTTGAATTTTCTTTGTAATGCTCACATATTGATTTTCAAAATGTGAGAAAAGAAACATAAGGAAAAGGAAACAAAAATTCATGAGAATGAGGAGTCTCTCTCTTATCTTATAAAAGAGAACACATAGCATAGAGGTGCGACTTTTTCCCTTTGTAACAAAAGATGGTACTATTACTTCTGAGATATAAAGAGCATAAGACATTTTTGAAGTCATAACTGTTTGCAAATGCTTGTGGAACTATTCTATACTTGTATTTGTTGATTAAGTTTTCTGGGTATTGATCATATGAACTATTTTTGTGCTTAGTATTTATGATTCTTATGTTGTTGTGATTTCTTATGAGTGCAATAATGATGTTACATATTTCCTTTTCAAATATTTGAGATGATTTCTGCAATATTATTGTGCTAACATGTCTAGGTTGTCATGAACTATTTATGTTGTCTATATATTACATTTCAATGTACTCATTCTTTTATCTTTTCTCCTAGGATAGGTTAGAATTAGTTAGGATTAGATTAGTTTCTTTTCAGTAAGTTTAGCTTTAGGATTATTTATAAATTTTGTGGGACATTTCATTGTTTTTCCCCTTTTCTTCTTTTAATTCTGAGCGACAACGAGGCCCATAAACTTGTAGGAAACACTACACCAAATGAGAGTGGGTCTGATGGGGACCTGCCATCAAGCATTTTCCCTTATCTTCTTGACATTCCATTCAGACCCATAAACATATTATTCCCATCAATAAGTCAAATTTGAGATTGAGATTGCGATCATTTTTTTTTTCTCTTGGATATGGATATGAAGAGAATTAAACAAGTATGTAAGAGATTTCTCGAGTCATTGGAGAGAGGAAAGGGGATGATGTGGCTCATTGGAGTCCATATTTTGCATTCATGTATAAAATGATTGATAGTTAAGAATCCAATATGCTACATATGATAAAAGCTAAAGGTGAAAATTTTATTTAGAGTTGCATGGAGGGAATTGAAAATGCCAAGAGAAGAGTATCCAATATATACAAGCCTTATTCACCAAAGGGCCAAGTATTTGTACACTAAAGGAATTATCCCAAAAAACTTGATGAACCCACACCACAAGTCGTGCCACATACCACTTCAGGATGTGAGAATGAAATTTGGGTGGCCTTGTAGACCAGAGAAGGGGAGTTTGAGAATGAAGCCCATGATAGACAATCCATTAAAACTAACTTTTTAAGTACCATATTGAAGTATCCAGAGAGAAAGGGAGAGCCGGTAGAAAATACAAAATGAAGACAAACCTGAGAATATAAATTAAACGAGAGGGTAGAGCTTGAATGAATTTCTAGGGTTCATCTTCTCCAAATAGGAGCTTAACAAAATTTATCTAGATATGGGAGCTAGGAAGCAACATTATCCCACCTTGATATTTAGAGAGAGAGGTTAGAAATTATAACCTAAACTGGATAGTAAATGGAGATGTCCTTGGGGGCAGGGTGATGTTGTACATGTGATATGAGAAACATGGGAGTCGATGATGTATGTGACCTACACCTATTGTGAAGATTTAGATGACCAAAGAATGAAAAGACTAAGGAATAAGAGATTCATAACAAGAATTACGAAAGGCCCTCCCATTTTTAATAATTGCTAAGTTTGCTCTTGAATCTGCTTCTCCATTGTGTTCCTGAAGCACATGGAGCCACTTCAATGTGTCAAATTTATGACATAAATTCGAATCCTTTCCAAGATTGAGATCAAATGAATCTCTTATGGGAGTGTGTTATAGACCATATGCCAAATTATTAGACGAGAATCCCCAAAAACTATTTTATTCTTGATATGCATGGAGAGAGTTATACCTATTCCTTTTAATAAAGCCCATGCTTCTGGTTGATTATTTGTCATTACCCCAAGGTAGAATTCATAATACTGTTCGAGTTCCCCCTGGGGCTATATATAGCCCCTCCCACGCCTACCTCCTTGGATAATCACTATAATAATATTAACAATAATTATTGTTATAATTAATTTTATAACTATTATAGTTATTTTTTTTATTATAATTATATTATAAAGTTAATAATTATAATTAAAAAATGAATTAGTATTTTCCCACTTCATTTATTTTCCATTTTCACAATTTCACTTGGAATTTCCTTTTCAACTATGTTTGTTTCATTTCCATCATTTCATTTCAAGTTGTTCACACCACTTGTGCACATACTTCACACCTTAATCATATATGCTTGGTTCATGACCCCTAGGCCCACCCTTCTAAAATCAACAACTTAACTCATAACCAACTAAATTCATCATTTGAGGACAAAAATAATATTGTAGTTAGGCTAGGATTGTGGTGATAAGTATCCAAATAATTCACCAAAATCATTTACATCGAGACATAGTAATTGTCCTTTGGGAGCTTGAAAATCCTTTCTAATGGACGTGGTGAACACTATTTAGAAATGGGGTGCACTCTTGAGTGTCAATGTTGAGGTTAGTGTTGATAGTGTAATGAATCCAACCCAACTCTTTTAACCCCCTTGATTGCAAGGAAAACTTTAGGGGCCAAATTTCACCCATGGGCTAATTTTCCATGTTTTTTCTAAAAAAAAAGATTTACCAATTTCCATTTTTTCTAAAATGATTCACTCAAATTCTATTGGATAAAATTATTTTACTCTAAAATTTTCCAAAATTTAATAGAAACTATATAAAATCCTTAGACATTTGAATATTTTTACAAAAAATATTACAAAACATTTAATGGTTGACATTTTAAGAATTAGTGATATTCGCCAAGGTTTCTACACTTTCAAATAAGTATGGATCATTAAAATTTTCCTTGATTGATAGTTGGAGGCCTAACCCATTATACATATATGTGAAGAGGTATCATAGAGTCCAGTGATAGGTTCCTACGGATTGAGGAGGCACTTGATATAGATAGGTGTTGGCCACTAAGAGTTGTCCCCAATGCCACTCACTATAACTGTCTCTATCATACCTTTACTCCTATAGTGGGCTTCACCCCCATTAGTTGTAGTGATTGGAAGGCCCAATTACTATGCATGATTTGAGAGGAAGTTCATTAATTAGATTCTTAGGATACTGTCTTTATTTTTTCAAAACCATTGGATGAAAATTTTTACATTAGAGATTCACATTGTTGTGCTTTATTGAAACACACTTATGAAACATTTGTTGCATCGTCTCAACAAACAATTTCAATTTAGGCACATTTTTCTTTGAAATATTTCATTTTTTCACAACACTTGTACTTTTACATACTTCTTCACCATTATTAAAAACCCCAAGTCTTAATAAGTATAACCACTGATCCATATAATCCGAAAACCTATCACACTTGATCCCTAACCCATATCACCCCCAACCCATATCCCATATGAACCTTAACCCATATGAATCTTAACCAATATAAACCCTAAACCATACAACCTATAATTCCCTCCCCTTATCTATTGTAAACACTAAACAACAACACTTATAAATTAATCATATATATATATATATATATATATATATATATATATATATTTATATATATAACCCTTATAAATTATAACCCCTATCAAATACTAACCCAAAAGTACTATAACCCCTAACCCCCATAACTCATATTATATATAATCTTTAACCCATAACCACTATAACCCCTAACCTTTTCCACCCTTAATCCATATAAACCTATAACCCCTAGTCCCTTGTACATATAAGTCATTAATGTCACTATCCTAGGTAGATCAAGCCTCATAGAAACTAATGGGTATAATTCTAAACCTTGACTACTATCATTTTATAACTCATAACTACAATTATCACCCAAAAATCATAACTTTATCACCCTGAAAGTCTATCTTCTATTACATGTGAACCCTAATCGCCAACCCCCAACACCCTGAATCCCTCACCCCTAAACCTTGCCCACTAACCCATAAACCTTAACGTCTAATCCCTAACACCCCTAATTGATTTAACCTTTAACACCTACAATCCCTAACCTAGCAACATGCCTAAATCATTATAACCCGAATCCCTTCGTATAATAAACCCTTTTCCATATAATAACTCCATTTTATTATTTAATTGATTAGTTCTCAATATTGTTGTCAATTTTGTAAGCACTAATGGGCCAATTGAATTATTCATCTTCACATGATTCAAAATCTAGCTCAATAAATTCATCTAGGAATAACCTAAATTTCATAAATTTCTTACTACGAAAAAATACATATCTTTATTATACAATTTTTTATGTCCACTCATAAGAATTTCCTTTGTAGTTTTTCTTGTGCAGAGTTATAGGTCAACTTCAAGCAGTTCCTCTTCCTCTAGTATGAGATCGAAGGAGTCTACTAGTTCATCCTTTGCTAAAGATATAAGTTTGTAACTATATTATTTAGGTTATAATATTTGGTTAAATATGACATATGCATATTTGAATTTTCATGCTTATTATCTATAAATTCGAAATCGAGTGCCAACCATCTCTCCTACTAGTACTTCGATGCCACATGTTAGACGTAACATATGCCAATTAATAAATTACAAAGGATGTAGTTTATGAATTTATGACAAGGCTTTTCATGATGACCAATAATGTGATTAATATATTGTATGCATATGATTCGTAGGAAAATAGTGAAACTTCCCCAACTACTGAACCTGATACAATTCATCCTCCAATTAGAACCAAATGTCAAAGGATATTAACAAGAAGATGTATGTGCAACATACCCTAATATTCATTGAGACCTAATGTACCTCAAGATCAATTTTTTTGACAAATTGTGATATGCCATCAGTGTCCACCCACCTATTCCACTATCTCAAAACAAGGGTTTCCACTTTGGCAGTTTTTCTACTGCTTTTCGTGTCCTAAACTTCTAGGGTTGTTTTGAGGCCCTAAATAGTGTTTTCTAGGCCCACCACAATCACAGTAAGGGATTTAGCCAAATTGTGAAGGAAAAATGTGTATTCCTCATATAGACCTTTCAAGCGAGCTATCGTGTGCCCCAAACAAATATTTTATGCAAACGTTACGCCCTTGGGAAGTTGACGTACCAACTATCCCCATCGGGGTCGACAAACCTTTTGGCATTTCATCTTTCAGGGTTAGGGTTTTGGATTTTATTTATGATAAAAGGCCTCTATAGCCTCATTGTAAACATCATCATATTATTACGAATGAGCGTAGCCATCACATCTCTTCTCAGAGATAATCTGCCACCATTATAGCGAGTCGTTCACTCTGTAATTTTACAGTTTCTGTACATTCTCTTATTAATAAAAAAATGTGCATTACTGTATCTTTGTGTTTATTGCAATATTTCTGTGTATATCACAATATCTCTGTATATTTCATTATTATATCTCTGCCTTCATTTCGTTCTCAAAATAATTTGGATCAAGAGATGATCCTTTGCATCTTTACTACGAAGCATCAATGATGTGTGGTTTTTCCAATTATAAAGGACTAAAGAACCATAGATGGTGTATTGTAATGGAACATTACCAATGGGATGGACTACTTACGTGGGATACAAATTTTCCTCCTAGCATTGTTACAAACCAATAGGCCCTATAGAGAGCACATTAATTCACCCCTTCCTCAAAGTCTCATCCTGGAAAAGATGCATTGTAAGGAAACCATCCAAATATTCCTTAGATGATAAAGATTCCTCAAATTCCTTATATTGTAAGAGTGAAAATAATGGTTAGGTCACTATGAGGGAACATTCTTTAGGAATACAAAAGTGTAATAATTCATGATCACTTGCAAGGAGATAAAAAAGATTTGGAAACTTTAATAACAATACTCATAGAAATTTGCAAGAAAGAAATAATAAAGAGAAGATTAACTCTTGACGTACATAAGAAAATACTTAATAACTTCATTATCATTGACCCACAATGTGATTGTATGTAAGAAGTTTGAATCCTAAAAGAGGAAATTTGAATTACATGATGCATTGTGCATGAGAACTTAGTCAGACTTAAATTAGAGCTTAAATTCCCTAATTTATCCATACCAATATATAAATAGTGATTCAACTACACCTAGATGTCAAGTGACGACTTAGTTACCTAAAAATATGGATCTAATCCATGAATAGATCATAGAAAATAGAAAATAGATAAAAATTGTTAAGCAGAGCATCTTCCTTCATTGAATCTAGGGATTAGGTTCCTAAAATATCTCTAGGAACTCAAACATAGGAAATAAAGTCTTAAATTTAGGAAATAGGATTCTAAAATCAAGGAAGAGAGTGAGAAGTGTGCTCTTACTGGATAAAGTTAGCAGTTTTCTCCCTAAAATATAGGGATAGAGTGAATACATGGCTCACTTGGTCAAAATTAGTCAAATTTTGACCAACAAAATCATGAAACCAAGCTCTAGATGACATAGGTGAGAGATATAGACTAAGGAGATGGGAATATGCTCTAACACTCCTCCATAAGCCTAACTTAGTGAAACATAATGAAAAAATTGAGTCCTGGCCAAAATATTACATTTTAGGTGCTCTAGTACAAAACATCCTCATGCAGTGAGGAAACAGGGAAAACCACATGGGACCCCTCACCCTTCCTTAAAAGAGGATAATGATAAGAAGACTATGAAGTCTCCATTTCTCCCAAGTGTACCTATAAGTATATGAACTGCTACTCTATGAAGGACTTGGTGAAGATGTCTACAACATGATTTGCTAGTGGAGAATCTTGGATATATCCCTATGGTTGATCCATATAGATTTACTCCCAAGGTATCCATGAATAAATACACTCTCCATGTGGTGAACCTCCCAACATATGGATGCTGCAATGGCTAAAAATAGCTTGATTGAGTCCATCTTTGCAACTGGTACAAAGGTCTATGTGTAGTCAATTCCATGAACTTGTGAGAATACCTTAGCTACAATTTGAGCTTTGTACTTACTAACAAGCCCATCAACTTCCATATTAATCTGGTATATCCATCGACACCAAACAATCTTGCTACTAGGAGGAAGTGAAACCAATTCCCAAGTTTGATTCTGGATGAGGGAATCATATTCCACATCCATTGCAACCTCCCAATGGAGGTTTCCTATAGTCTCTAGATAATATTGAGGATATTATATGGAGACCATATATAAATGAATGAGAATTAAAGAATCAATAGTATAGAGTGCTTGTGGATCATCTTGAAACTGAGATCCAGTCCTTCGTGTGTCTGCTGGATCACCCACTAAATATCTTGTTGCTTGTAGAGTTTGTCATGCCCAAAATAGTCTTGGTGCCAAATATGCAATGACATGCTCATATAAGTCTCTTTATGCCCCATCATCATCTGATATATGATCTTAATCTGAATTATTATTTGGATTTGAAAGGACTACATCAACTAGAAGCGACGAATATGTAATGGGTTCCTCTTGAAGTGCATGTATGGGACCTTATTTGAATTTAAGACTTCTCCCAATGAAAAAATTTCCAGCAAGAAGGTTCAACCTGATCACTTAATTACCATGGGTCTGAAGTAAATTATGAGAGGACTTGGTAATGAAATGGGAAAAATAATATGTCCTGGACTTGTGATATGTTACCCCAAGTGCAACCTGTGACCTGTTAGAAATATTAGAAATCACTACTAACTCTGGAGTGAATACCACTTGCTTTCCAGAGACTGAATGTGTGATATAATATATGGATAGAGTTTTTTTTGAAAATGAGGGTACATGTAACACATTTTGAAAATATTCATGCTCTAAATAAATTACACCTTTCCCACATACTTGAATGGGTGTATTGTCTCCCATTAAAATGGGAGGATTAGTGCATGGCTCCAATGAATTAAAGAAATACTTTTAAGCGGCCATATAATCATAATCTCATGAATCAATAATCCATATTTTGGATGATGCATTATCAACAAATTAAGCATGGTCATTTCATCCTTTACCTTTATCATTAGGGGGCTTGTCAACTTCCTTCTTCCTAGCATTCTCTGGTACTTGTCCACCTAGATTGTTTTGCTAAAGGATACATGCCATTTGAATGATTGTCTTCTTCATGCATTCATGTTTAGCATGAAATACTATATTTAAATAACCACACTTCACTTTATCCTTGGCGTATTCCCCCCTTTTTGGATCGGAGGTCTCCCCAACATAGTTCTGAAAACTGTCCTTTTTAGGATCTGGGTCTTTCTCACCTTTGAATTTTTGCTTGAATTTGATGCTATACTTCTCATTTTCTGCAAGTGCATGTGCCTTTGATGACTTCAGTGCACCCATTTTAAAAAGTTTATCTTTCTCACAAGTGAGAGAATCATCAAAATCATCCAATAGAGGCATCTTCCAAGCAAATTCCATCACTAATTTTGTAGCACTGAAAGAAGATACAAACACTGAGTATTCATGATCCAGTTTCAGTAGAACAAAAAGAATGAGTTGATCCTCATTCTTATATATCCCACATAGCTTGATATTGGTCAAGAAAGACTTGAATTTGGCGAGGGATTCCTGAATAGTGTCGAAATTACTCGAGCTCAAAGCACTAAGCTCATTCTCCACTTGGTGACCTATAAGTGCATCATGCTTCTCAAAAAGTACTTCCAATGTGGTCCAAGATTCGTTAGGAGTAGTAGCATATTCGATTTGAAATGGAATATATAGATAAATAGAGAGACACAACAACCCAAAGGCTTCATCCATCCCATTGAAGTACTTTTCTTTCTCCACTGCGAAATTTGGTTCAATCTATGTTCCCATAGTAATCTTGTACAAGCCTTTACTCCGTAGGAGAATGGCCATATGCGACTTCCATTCAAAGTAATTGAATGGAGTGAGGATTATCTGTCAGGGCTGATCCATTAAATTAACATGTCTTCTTCCTACAAAAAAGTATGTTAAATCCTATATTCCAACATGCTCTAATACAATGTAATAATTCATGATCACCTGCAAGGAGATCAAAGAGATCTAGAAACCTAAAGAATAACAATACTCATATCAATTTGCAAGAAATAAATAATAAAAAGAATATTAACTCTTGAAGTACATAAGAAAATACTTAATAACTTCATTATCATTGATCCGCAATGTCAGCATATATCAGAAGTTTGAAACCTAAAAGAGGAAATCCAAATTACATGATGCATTGTGCATGAGAACTTAGTTAGACATAAATTAAAGCTTAAATTCCCCAATTTAACCATACCAATATCTAAATAGTGAGTTAACTACACCTATATGTCAAAGTGATGACTTAGTTACCCAATAATAGGGATATGATCCATGAATATATCATAGAAAATTAAAAAATTGGCTAAAAATAGTTAAGTGGAGCACCTTCCTTCCTTGAATCTAGGGATTAGGTTCCTAAAATATCTCTAGGAATTCAAACATAGGAAATAGAGTCCTAAAGTTAGGAAATATGATGTTAAAATCAAGGAATAAAGTGAGAAGTGCACCCTTATTGGCTAAAGATAACAGTTTTCTCCCTAAAATATAGAGACATAGTGCATACATGGCACACGTGGTCAAAATTAGTCAAATTTTGACTAGTAGAATCATGAGACCAAGCTATAGATGACCTAGGTGAGAGATTAAGGCTAAGGATATGAGAATATGCTATTCAATCCTTTTACCAATCAATCAACACCTTTGGAAGGTGTTGGTGAAGAAAAAGTCCCAAACAAACTAATGACACTATATAAAGTACCATATAATAGATTCACATATGGTGTTTGGCCTACATCTAGGGAATTTCCTACTATAAGTGAGCTATAATATGTGCTTGAATTCATTGGCATACTTACAGGATTATGTATACATTGATGGTCATCCATGTATGTATGGTAACCTTGTAGGATCTATTCATAGCTAAAAAAAATGTAGAAATGCACATTGTATCTTTATTGAGATAATTAAGGACAAGGAAAGGTTCATGTCTAGGATTGTGAAATTATATGTTTGTGTAGATGCAATTCATAATTCGTTTGTCCGAGATGATTTGTTAATGGACTATAGATTTTCTAGGCCTACACCTATTCAAAAACAAAGACAAGAAACTAATCTTCCCTTAGTGGTCCTAATGGGATGGAAGAAGAATGAAACACAATGATATTGTCTAAATTTTCAACTTTAAGGGTTTGTATTGATGAAATATTGAAAGACATAGATGTTCCTTTTAAAAAAATTTGTAATACACCCAACCCACTAAGTACTTTTTAAGGGATGGGTTATTAATATTTTTTTTCCTTAGCCATCTCCATGCCTCTTCTCGAGGGAACCATCATTTTCTGATTTTCAAGAGCATTCCAATGACTATTTCCATGCTCAAAACCGAGCTCTTGATCAAAAGTTAGGGCCTTATAAAGTTTCTTAGGCCTTCATTGGCCAAAATCCACCTCATCGCCACGTGGAACCCACTTGGCTCTTCGTCACCTGTGTCCATTTGACATGGCACTTACTTGTCATAACACACCACCTTCTAATGGTGATGTGGTTGCTGGCATGTATGTTGATGTGGCACTAGGCACTTAGCTTACCAAGTGCTTGACTTATCGACCCCTTTCCATACCGCACTTATTCACTTTGTAGCCATCGTTCGATGCTTGATGCTTTGGGGTATTGGCCTAGTAGGGCACTGGTCCATCGACCCATTGACCCACAAGGGTACCGAAATATCGGTCCCCGGGTAAAAACAACTTTACTACTTTGTAACTACAACACTCGGTCTAGTGTTCTAGCTGGCACCTCAGACACGTGGCATTGCCATGAATTTCCACCTAGCATGACACGTGGCACAATCACCACTTGACATGTGGACCTCCCACGTGGACCGACATGCTTATACACAACATCGTCGTACCAAGGGCTCACCCAATAGGGTGTCGACAACTATTCTCATTGGTCCAATTTCTTCATACGATGTCATTATTACGTTTGTTATCACTGAAATTATGTTCACAACATTGCATGCAAATGGTTATAGAAATACAGCAATGCCAAACAACTATTATTTCACTTGCAGCACCAAAATGCATTTCCAAAAGGAAAAAACTATACAATTGAGCAAAAATTGACATGCACAAACTCACTAAAGGAAGCATGCACACAGTGCATGGGCCAAAGAAGCTCTTAGAGCGCACAATACTCCATATGTGTGACTATGTATGAGAAAATCCGCACACTCCTATGAACGATGCATTTAGGTTTCTTGTCAGCCCCTCAACCACTTATGGACTAGCTCCCAACTTGATTTCACCTTCAGATCTGAGCTAAATCCTAATGGGGGGTTGGTCAAGGACCAACGGGTGCCCTAAAGGGCCCCTTGTTCACACTAAGAAACAGTTGAATATTGCCTTGAAGAAATGTTATTAAAGGAGGCCATGGGTGCACTAAGAAACCAAGATATTTATAGTATTGTTGTGTTGACTCAATTCTCCCTTGAGAATCCTATTTTCTCCTAGGATAATTCTAGCATCATTCCAATAGGCCATTCCACTCACCTCTTGAGGGAATAGGCATTTATTTTCTTCATCATTTGCCATTTTTCTTCCATTTGTAAGAAGATCTCTCCATTAGGGAACTCAAGAGCCCTTCCAAGGAGAAAGAGGGGACTCATAAGTCCTTGTTTTTCTCTACGGTGTTTTTCCAACTAATATAGTTATCCATTGGTGGCATAATATTGGTCATTGGATGATCGTTTATGGTTCTAAAAGTTTCTTATGCATTCTAGTTTCATTTCTTTAGTTGTTTTAGATTGTTTAGTTGTTTATTCCATGTGTTTGGTTTGTTTAACCCATGCACTAACCTCTATCTTGTCTAGCAGGCCCAACTAGGCATGTAAGTGCCCTTGTTTTGCTCACCCAAGTGATGAAACAAACACAACAACATCATTATACTTTGCTCACAAGCTAACAAGGGAAGGATGGAACCCTTCCTATAAAATTTCCCTACCGGGACATGGGGCCACTGACTCACCAACCTACCAGGCGAACATAGACTTGGAACATGATTCCTCCGGGTGTCCGATACTTCGGTACTTTGAGCGCTAAACTCCCTCCTGAGCTTAGTTACAAGATCGACGGTCAAGATCTCTCAGATCATAGATATAACAGTTGAAAAATCAAGGTGATCATACAAAGGCTTGAACCCAACAGAGCCCACACTCAAATCATTCGCGAACAAGACACTGAAAAGTGTCACCCCCATGACACCTTGTCTACCCAATTGGTAGGACACATCATAACACTAGTTGACTTATCTTGACACGTGGTTGACAATGTGTCACGACACGTATAACCACACATGTATGACATCATCATGTCCTCCAATCTGGTACGAATGTCACACAAAAACCCCAAATTCACTTGACACATGGCACCACCCACATCACGTCGTGTGGACCAATTACCCTATGCCATGTGGAAAAACTACCATGTGGCACATTGCCCTAGGTATCAAGATATTAGAACCCTCTAGGAAAGAAAAAGACTTGGCGAACTTCTGGGGGTTCACTATCCTAGTATACCAGTCGTCGACCCACTGGGATTGATAATGGAGATATACTAAGCCTCCCCCAAATCTAACGATTACGATTGGAAGGCTCCCATCCAAGGGATTTGGTGCATATTTGTTAAAAATGGAGGGGTGGAACCAAGATCCTGAACCTTTCTCCCGGGTATTGACATATTCAGACTTTTCCAATGTGGTACAAGAGGCATACCTTAGGTATCTGATAGCCCGATTAAGCAAGGTATCTAACCACTAGTTCCTCAATCCTCCAATTCCAATCGGATGACTAATGTCCAGCCATTCTCTTGATCCAACGACTATGACATATCACCAATTTATATAAGGGGTTTCAATGGGTAACAACCCGTCTTTGGGAGATTGAGATCATCTCATGTTCTGGGATCAACGATTACTTTTCCTCGATGTTTTATTCGGAAACTCAATGGGTCAAGGATGGTGTTTTGGACTTAGTAGTCTTGTAACCTTTCACAAGGATTGTTAACATGGCATGCTCGGGATATTTTGACCCATTTCCTAACAAGTGATAAGATTTCTACTTGATTCCCAAACAAGGATTCGATTTCCAGCAAACCATCTGTGTGAAGAGAGGGAAACAACACAAGATTTTATTGACCTTTCTTGTCCTTTATACACACAGGCTTTTCCATTCATTCATTATCCCTCAAAGATTGTCATTAATTCCTTGACTCATAGATATGGTTCCCTCTTACAAAAAACCCATTATATCATGTATATCATTGTGCACACCAAAAATGTATACAAATGTTCACTTTCTTTACCCCAGAGCAATACACAATTCTTATGTTGAGTGGTGTAAATCATACATAGCTATCATAGTTCCATAAATTCTTAGCACATAGGCTTACCAATGAAACAAGCATATATTCCATGAATGAATCACAATTTACAACCATTCAGTTCATTTATAGACATGCACATTTAAGAGAAATTACAGACAACAACTATTCATTTCACTCTACACATAGAGCATACAAATACTTATTTGTTTAGTGAAGAGATTAACCAACCAACTGATTGTGGGTATATGCCTATCCACCCAACCATAGGCTTTGCTTTCTCTGTAACTTCGACAATAGGACACCCCTGTACCAAGCCATGATACCTCTAGGGAACTTTTTCTCAGGTTCTCAGGGAAATTTGATAAGTGAAGGCCGCTCTCCTTCACACCACTCTTGGTAGAAATTTCCTCACACCCACCTAGCCCAGGCCTCTTTGAGGTTTATTATATTCCCTCCCAGCATCAAGCTCAAGACCTTCTCAGCTCAGGTTGGGTTTTTGGACTCTCAGATGAGTCTTGCAATAAAATTCTTCTTCAGAGACTCGCGTCCCTCTACCCACATGTGGGATTCTCTCTTCATACCAGAAGCCTCTGCTCCTTTCTTTCCTTTCACACACTCCTTCCTTATTCCTTCTCATACCAAAAATCTAATATGGTTTTCCCTCTCTTATTGTTCTCTTGCACACACGACACAAGAAGGTTCTCAACCTGTCCTCTTTCTTCTGTCAAAAGGAACTCGTGGGGTCAATATGGGGCTGCGGAATTGGTACTATGTTGTACCTTTTTGGCTGAATTTTTTTTTTCCTAGCCAAGTATTCCATTCTTCCATTCATTGAGGGTGGTTGGTTTTTCAACTACCAACCCCATTCTCATTAACTATTTTTTCCTTGAAATCAGGATAAAGGGAAATAACTTATTATTTCCAAATCAAATATTTCAACGAGGATTGGGTCATCTTAGCATGATTAACCCCCTCTCTAGATTTCCTCACTCTTTCCTCTAGTGGTATCATGGCCAATACTTTCAAGGATTCACCTATCAGTCAGTTGATTGGCATTTTCCAGTTAAACATTAATACAATTATAATGTTTATATGCCATGGCATGAAAATCATTAAACATGATTAATTACATACTGGGGGAAACATGGGTATTACAATCCCCTCCACCTTAAAGGAACATTTTTCTCATTTTTCTTTGCATCTTAGCAACACCTTCCATGCCTTTATCTTTTAGTTACTTCAACAACGTTGTTCCTCTTCTTGGTCTGGTCCTTTCCCAGACTCTTATCATTTAGCACATGCCTACAACAATTTCAAGAAACAAGCGTATTAATCCCAATTTTATGCAAAAACATTTTATTGATGTTCATAATTTTAGAGGAAAATTTACATATCAACACAATACTTATCTGTGCAGGTCATGGATTTGCAACCATATGGATCTCACATTTACTTGGCTCACTATTTTCTTTGACATACCCAATGTGCTCATGATCCCAATCAATAGATAATAAGAGTTATCAAAGTCTCATATTCCTTGCGGTCACTCACCTTCTAGGCTCAAGCTCAAGCATATACTTCTTTGCTATACAGTCTGTCAAGTGATCCATCTTGCCTTCCAAGGCTTTATTGCACAAGAATATCTTCA
>ML793084.1:246986-280083 GCA_009831015.1 Picea engelmannii
GAAAAAATACATATCTTTATTATACAATTTTTTATGTCCACTCATAAGAATTTCCTTTGTAGTTTTTCTTGTGCAGAGTTATAGGTCAACTTCAAGCAGTTCCTCTTCCTCTAGTATGAGATCGAAGGAGTCTACTAGTTCATCCTTTGCTAAAGATATAAGTTTGTAACTATATTATTTAGGTTATAATATTTGGTTAAATATGACATATGCATATTTGAATTTTCATGCTTATTATCTATAAATTCGAAATCGAGTGCCAACCATCTCTCCTACTAGTACTTCGATGCCACATGTTAGACGTAACATATGCCAATTAATAAATTACAAAGGATGTAGTTTATGAATTTATGACAAGGCTTTTCATGATGACCAATAATGTGATTAATATATTGTATGCATATGATTCGTAGGAAAATAGTGAAACTTCCCCAACTACTGAACCTGATACAATTCATCCTCCAATTAGAACCAAATGTCAAAGGATATTAACAAGAAGATGTATGTGCAACATACCCTAATATTCATTGAGACCTAATGTACCTCAAGATCAATTTTTTTGACAAATTGTGATATGCCATCAGTGTCCACCCACCTATTCCACTATCTCAAAACAAGGGTTTCCACTTTGGCAGTTTTTCTACTGCTTTTCGTGTCCTAAACTTCTAGGGTTGTTTTGAGGCCCTAAATAGTGTTTTCTAGGCCCACCACAATCACAGTAAGGGATTTAGCCAAATTGTGAAGGAAAAATGTGTATTCCTCATATAGACCTTTCAAGCGAGCTATCGTGTGCCCCAAACAAATATTTTATGCAAACGTTACGCCCTTGGGAAGTTGACGTACCAACTATCCCCATCGGGGTCGACAAACCTTTTGGCATTTCATCTTTCAGGGTTAGGGTTTTGGATTTTATTTATGATAAAAGGCCTCTATAGCCTCATTGTAAACATCATCATATTATTACGAATGAGCGTAGCCATCACATCTCTTCTCAGAGATAATCTGCCACCATTATAGCGAGTCGTTCACTCTGTAATTTTACAGTTTCTGTACATTCTCTTATTAATAAAAAAATGTGCATTACTGTATCTTTGTGTTTATTGCAATATTTCTGTGTATATCACAATATCTCTGTATATTTCATTATTATATCTCTGCCTTCATTTCGTTCTCAAAATAATTTGGATCAAGAGATGATCCTTTGCATCTTTACTACGAAGCATCAATGATGTGTGGTTTTTCCAATTATAAAGGACTAAAGAACCATAGATGGTGTATTGTAATGGAACATTACCAATGGGATGGACTACTTACGTGGGATACAAATTTTCCTCCTAGCATTGTTACAAACCAATAGGCCCTATAGAGAGCACATTAATTCACCCCTTCCTCAAAGTCTCATCCTGGAAAAGATGCATTGTAAGGAAACCATCCAAATATTCCTTAGATGATAAAGATTCCTCAAATTCCTTATATTGTAAGAGTGAAAATAATGGTTAGGTCACTATGAGGGAACATTCTTTAGGAATACAAAAGTGTAATAATTCATGATCACTTGCAAGGAGATAAAAAAGATTTGGAAACTTTAATAACAATACTCATAGAAATTTGCAAGAAAGAAATAATAAAGAGAAGATTAACTCTTGACGTACATAAGAAAATACTTAATAACTTCATTATCATTGACCCACAATGTGATTGTATGTAAGAAGTTTGAATCCTAAAAGAGGAAATTTGAATTACATGATGCATTGTGCATGAGAACTTAGTCAGACTTAAATTAGAGCTTAAATTCCCTAATTTATCCATACCAATATATAAATAGTGATTCAACTACACCTAGATGTCAAGTGACGACTTAGTTACCTAAAAATATGGATCTAATCCATGAATAGATCATAGAAAATAGAAAATAGATAAAAATTGTTAAGCAGAGCATCTTCCTTCATTGAATCTAGGGATTAGGTTCCTAAAATATCTCTAGGAACTCAAACATAGGAAATAAAGTCTTAAATTTAGGAAATAGGATTCTAAAATCAAGGAAGAGAGTGAGAAGTGTGCTCTTACTGGATAAAGTTAGCAGTTTTCTCCCTAAAATATAGGGATAGAGTGAATACATGGCTCACTTGGTCAAAATTAGTCAAATTTTGACCAACAAAATCATGAAACCAAGCTCTAGATGACATAGGTGAGAGATATAGACTAAGGAGATGGGAATATGCTCTAACACTCCTCCATAAGCCTAACTTAGTGAAACATAATGAAAAAATTGAGTCCTGGCCAAAATATTACATTTTAGGTGCTCTAGTACAAAACATCCTCATGCAGTGAGGAAACAGGGAAAACCACATGGGACCCCTCACCCTTCCTTAAAAGAGGATAATGATAAGAAGACTATGAAGTCTCCATTTCTCCCAAGTGTACCTATAAGTATATGAACTGCTACTCTATGAAGGACTTGGTGAAGATGTCTACAACATGATTTGCTAGTGGAGAATCTTGGATATATCCCTATGGTTGATCCATATAGATTTACTCCCAAGGTATCCATGAATAAATACACTCTCCATGTGGTGAACCTCCCAACATATGGATGCTGCAATGGCTAAAAATAGCTTGATTGAGTCCATCTTTGCAACTGGTACAAAGGTCTATGTGTAGTCAATTCCATGAACTTGTGAGAATACCTTAGCTACAATTTGAGCTTTGTACTTACTAACAAGCCCATCAACTTCCATATTAATCTGGTATATCCATCGACACCAAACAATCTTGCTACTAGGAGGAAGTGAAACCAATTCCCAAGTTTGATTCTGGATGAGGGAATCATATTCCACATCCATTGCAACCTCCCAATGGAGGTTTCCTATAGTCTCTAGATAATATTGAGGATATTATATGGAGACCATATATAAATGAATGAGAATTAAAGAATCAATAGTATAGAGTGCTTGTGGATCATCTTGAAACTGAGATCCAGTCCTTCGTGTGTCTGCTGGATCACCCACTAAATATCTTGTTGCTTGTAGAGTTTGTCATGCCCAAAATAGTCTTGGTGCCAAATATGCAATGACATGCTCATATAAGTCTCTTTATGCCCCATCATCATCTGATATATGATCTTAATCTGAATTATTATTTGGATTTGAAAGGACTACATCAACTAGAAGCGACGAATATGTAATGGGTTCCTCTTGAAGTGCATGTATGGGACCTTATTTGAATTTAAGACTTCTCCCAATGAAAAAATTTCCAGCAAGAAGGTTCAACCTGATCACTTAATTACCATGGGTCTGAAGTAAATTATGAGAGGACTTGGTAATGAAATGGGAAAAATAATATGTCCTGGACTTGTGATATGTTACCCCAAGTGCAACCTGTGACCTGTTAGAAATATTAGAAATCACTACTAACTCTGGAGTGAATACCACTTGCTTTCCAGAGACTGAATGTGTGATATAATATATGGATAGAGTTTTTTTTGAAAATGAGGGTACATGTAACACATTTTGAAAATATTCATGCTCTAAATAAATTACACCTTTCCCACATACTTGAATGGGTGTATTGTCTCCCATTAAAATGGGAGGATTAGTGCATGGCTCCAATGAATTAAAGAAATACTTTTAAGCGGCCATATAATCATAATCTCATGAATCAATAATCCATATTTTGGATGATGCATTATCAACAAATTAAGCATGGTCATTTCATCCTTTACCTTTATCATTAGGGGGCTTGTCAACTTCCTTCTTCCTAGCATTCTCTGGTACTTGTCCACCTAGATTGTTTTGCTAAAGGATACATGCCATTTGAATGATTGTCTTCTTCATGCATTCATGTTTAGCATGAAATACTATATTTAAATAACCACACTTCACTTTATCCTTGGCGTATTCCCCCCTTTTTGGATCGGAGGTCTCCCCAACATAGTTCTGAAAACTGTCCTTTTTAGGATCTGGGTCTTTCTCACCTTTGAATTTTTGCTTGAATTTGATGCTATACTTCTCATTTTCTGCAAGTGCATGTGCCTTTGATGACTTCAGTGCACCCATTTTAAAAAGTTTATCTTTCTCACAAGTGAGAGAATCATCAAAATCATCCAATAGAGGCATCTTCCAAGCAAATTCCATCACTAATTTTGTAGCACTGAAAGAAGATACAAACACTGAGTATTCATGATCCAGTTTCAGTAGAACAAAAAGAATGAGTTGATCCTCATTCTTATATATCCCACATAGCTTGATATTGGTCAAGAAAGACTTGAATTTGGCGAGGGATTCCTGAATAGTGTCGAAATTACTCGAGCTCAAAGCACTAAGCTCATTCTCCACTTGGTGACCTATAAGTGCATCATGCTTCTCAAAAAGTACTTCCAATGTGGTCCAAGATTCGTTAGGAGTAGTAGCATATTCGATTTGAAATGGAATATATAGATAAATAGAGAGACACAACAACCCAAAGGCTTCATCCATCCCATTGAAGTACTTTTCTTTCTCCACTGCGAAATTTGGTTCAATCTATGTTCCCATAGTAATCTTGTACAAGCCTTTACTCCGTAGGAGAATGGCCATATGCGACTTCCATTCAAAGTAATTGAATGGAGTGAGGATTATCTGTCAGGGCTGATCCATTAAATTAACATGTCTTCTTCCTACAAAAAAGTATGTTAAATCCTATATTCCAACATGCTCTAATACAATGTAATAATTCATGATCACCTGCAAGGAGATCAAAGAGATCTAGAAACCTAAAGAATAACAATACTCATATCAATTTGCAAGAAATAAATAATAAAAAGAATATTAACTCTTGAAGTACATAAGAAAATACTTAATAACTTCATTATCATTGATCCGCAATGTCAGCATATATCAGAAGTTTGAAACCTAAAAGAGGAAATCCAAATTACATGATGCATTGTGCATGAGAACTTAGTTAGACATAAATTAAAGCTTAAATTCCCCAATTTAACCATACCAATATCTAAATAGTGAGTTAACTACACCTATATGTCAAAGTGATGACTTAGTTACCCAATAATAGGGATATGATCCATGAATATATCATAGAAAATTAAAAAATTGGCTAAAAATAGTTAAGTGGAGCACCTTCCTTCCTTGAATCTAGGGATTAGGTTCCTAAAATATCTCTAGGAATTCAAACATAGGAAATAGAGTCCTAAAGTTAGGAAATATGATGTTAAAATCAAGGAATAAAGTGAGAAGTGCACCCTTATTGGCTAAAGATAACAGTTTTCTCCCTAAAATATAGAGACATAGTGCATACATGGCACACGTGGTCAAAATTAGTCAAATTTTGACTAGTAGAATCATGAGACCAAGCTATAGATGACCTAGGTGAGAGATTAAGGCTAAGGATATGAGAATATGCTATTCAATCCTTTTACCAATCAATCAACACCTTTGGAAGGTGTTGGTGAAGAAAAAGTCCCAAACAAACTAATGACACTATATAAAGTACCATATAATAGATTCACATATGGTGTTTGGCCTACATCTAGGGAATTTCCTACTATAAGTGAGCTATAATATGTGCTTGAATTCATTGGCATACTTACAGGATTATGTATACATTGATGGTCATCCATGTATGTATGGTAACCTTGTAGGATCTATTCATAGCTAAAAAAAATGTAGAAATGCACATTGTATCTTTATTGAGATAATTAAGGACAAGGAAAGGTTCATGTCTAGGATTGTGAAATTATATGTTTGTGTAGATGCAATTCATAATTCGTTTGTCCGAGATGATTTGTTAATGGACTATAGATTTTCTAGGCCTACACCTATTCAAAAACAAAGACAAGAAACTAATCTTCCCTTAGTGGTCCTAATGGGATGGAAGAAGAATGAAACACAATGATATTGTCTAAATTTTCAACTTTAAGGGTTTGTATTGATGAAATATTGAAAGACATAGATGTTCCTTTTAAAAAAATTTGTAATACACCCAACCCACTAAGTACTTTTTAAGGGATGGGTTATTAATATTTTTTTTCCTTAGCCATCTCCATGCCTCTTCTCGAGGGAACCATCATTTTCTGATTTTCAAGAGCATTCCAATGACTATTTCCATGCTCAAAACCGAGCTCTTGATCAAAAGTTAGGGCCTTATAAAGTTTCTTAGGCCTTCATTGGCCAAAATCCACCTCATCGCCACGTGGAACCCACTTGGCTCTTCGTCACCTGTGTCCATTTGACATGGCACTTACTTGTCATAACACACCACCTTCTAATGGTGATGTGGTTGCTGGCATGTATGTTGATGTGGCACTAGGCACTTAGCTTACCAAGTGCTTGACTTATCGACCCCTTTCCATACCGCACTTATTCACTTTGTAGCCATCGTTCGATGCTTGATGCTTTGGGGTATTGGCCTAGTAGGGCACTGGTCCATCGACCCATTGACCCACAAGGGTACCGAAATATCGGTCCCCGGGTAAAAACAACTTTACTACTTTGTAACTACAACACTCGGTCTAGTGTTCTAGCTGGCACCTCAGACACGTGGCATTGCCATGAATTTCCACCTAGCATGACACGTGGCACAATCACCACTTGACATGTGGACCTCCCACGTGGACCGACATGCTTATACACAACATCGTCGTACCAAGGGCTCACCCAATAGGGTGTCGACAACTATTCTCATTGGTCCAATTTCTTCATACGATGTCATTATTACGTTTGTTATCACTGAAATTATGTTCACAACATTGCATGCAAATGGTTATAGAAATACAGCAATGCCAAACAACTATTATTTCACTTGCAGCACCAAAATGCATTTCCAAAAGGAAAAAACTATACAATTGAGCAAAAATTGACATGCACAAACTCACTAAAGGAAGCATGCACACAGTGCATGGGCCAAAGAAGCTCTTAGAGCGCACAATACTCCATATGTGTGACTATGTATGAGAAAATCCGCACACTCCTATGAACGATGCATTTAGGTTTCTTGTCAGCCCCTCAACCACTTATGGACTAGCTCCCAACTTGATTTCACCTTCAGATCTGAGCTAAATCCTAATGGGGGGTTGGTCAAGGACCAACGGGTGCCCTAAAGGGCCCCTTGTTCACACTAAGAAACAGTTGAATATTGCCTTGAAGAAATGTTATTAAAGGAGGCCATGGGTGCACTAAGAAACCAAGATATTTATAGTATTGTTGTGTTGACTCAATTCTCCCTTGAGAATCCTATTTTCTCCTAGGATAATTCTAGCATCATTCCAATAGGCCATTCCACTCACCTCTTGAGGGAATAGGCATTTATTTTCTTCATCATTTGCCATTTTTCTTCCATTTGTAAGAAGATCTCTCCATTAGGGAACTCAAGAGCCCTTCCAAGGAGAAAGAGGGGACTCATAAGTCCTTGTTTTTCTCTACGGTGTTTTTCCAACTAATATAGTTATCCATTGGTGGCATAATATTGGTCATTGGATGATCGTTTATGGTTCTAAAAGTTTCTTATGCATTCTAGTTTCATTTCTTTAGTTGTTTTAGATTGTTTAGTTGTTTATTCCATGTGTTTGGTTTGTTTAACCCATGCACTAACCTCTATCTTGTCTAGCAGGCCCAACTAGGCATGTAAGTGCCCTTGTTTTGCTCACCCAAGTGATGAAACAAACACAACAACATCATTATACTTTGCTCACAAGCTAACAAGGGAAGGATGGAACCCTTCCTATAAAATTTCCCTACCGGGACATGGGGCCACTGACTCACCAACCTACCAGGCGAACATAGACTTGGAACATGATTCCTCCGGGTGTCCGATACTTCGGTACTTTGAGCGCTAAACTCCCTCCTGAGCTTAGTTACAAGATCGACGGTCAAGATCTCTCAGATCATAGATATAACAGTTGAAAAATCAAGGTGATCATACAAAGGCTTGAACCCAACAGAGCCCACACTCAAATCATTCGCGAACAAGACACTGAAAAGTGTCACCCCCATGACACCTTGTCTACCCAATTGGTAGGACACATCATAACACTAGTTGACTTATCTTGACACGTGGTTGACAATGTGTCACGACACGTATAACCACACATGTATGACATCATCATGTCCTCCAATCTGGTACGAATGTCACACAAAAACCCCAAATTCACTTGACACATGGCACCACCCACATCACGTCGTGTGGACCAATTACCCTATGCCATGTGGAAAAACTACCATGTGGCACATTGCCCTAGGTATCAAGATATTAGAACCCTCTAGGAAAGAAAAAGACTTGGCGAACTTCTGGGGGTTCACTATCCTAGTATACCAGTCGTCGACCCACTGGGATTGATAATGGAGATATACTAAGCCTCCCCCAAATCTAACGATTACGATTGGAAGGCTCCCATCCAAGGGATTTGGTGCATATTTGTTAAAAATGGAGGGGTGGAACCAAGATCCTGAACCTTTCTCCCGGGTATTGACATATTCAGACTTTTCCAATGTGGTACAAGAGGCATACCTTAGGTATCTGATAGCCCGATTAAGCAAGGTATCTAACCACTAGTTCCTCAATCCTCCAATTCCAATCGGATGACTAATGTCCAGCCATTCTCTTGATCCAACGACTATGACATATCACCAATTTATATAAGGGGTTTCAATGGGTAACAACCCGTCTTTGGGAGATTGAGATCATCTCATGTTCTGGGATCAACGATTACTTTTCCTCGATGTTTTATTCGGAAACTCAATGGGTCAAGGATGGTGTTTTGGACTTAGTAGTCTTGTAACCTTTCACAAGGATTGTTAACATGGCATGCTCGGGATATTTTGACCCATTTCCTAACAAGTGATAAGATTTCTACTTGATTCCCAAACAAGGATTCGATTTCCAGCAAACCATCTGTGTGAAGAGAGGGAAACAACACAAGATTTTATTGACCTTTCTTGTCCTTTATACACACAGGCTTTTCCATTCATTCATTATCCCTCAAAGATTGTCATTAATTCCTTGACTCATAGATATGGTTCCCTCTTACAAAAAACCCATTATATCATGTATATCATTGTGCACACCAAAAATGTATACAAATGTTCACTTTCTTTACCCCAGAGCAATACACAATTCTTATGTTGAGTGGTGTAAATCATACATAGCTATCATAGTTCCATAAATTCTTAGCACATAGGCTTACCAATGAAACAAGCATATATTCCATGAATGAATCACAATTTACAACCATTCAGTTCATTTATAGACATGCACATTTAAGAGAAATTACAGACAACAACTATTCATTTCACTCTACACATAGAGCATACAAATACTTATTTGTTTAGTGAAGAGATTAACCAACCAACTGATTGTGGGTATATGCCTATCCACCCAACCATAGGCTTTGCTTTCTCTGTAACTTCGACAATAGGACACCCCTGTACCAAGCCATGATACCTCTAGGGAACTTTTTCTCAGGTTCTCAGGGAAATTTGATAAGTGAAGGCCGCTCTCCTTCACACCACTCTTGGTAGAAATTTCCTCACACCCACCTAGCCCAGGCCTCTTTGAGGTTTATTATATTCCCTCCCAGCATCAAGCTCAAGACCTTCTCAGCTCAGGTTGGGTTTTTGGACTCTCAGATGAGTCTTGCAATAAAATTCTTCTTCAGAGACTCGCGTCCCTCTACCCACATGTGGGATTCTCTCTTCATACCAGAAGCCTCTGCTCCTTTCTTTCCTTTCACACACTCCTTCCTTATTCCTTCTCATACCAAAAATCTAATATGGTTTTCCCTCTCTTATTGTTCTCTTGCACACACGACACAAGAAGGTTCTCAACCTGTCCTCTTTCTTCTGTCAAAAGGAACTCGTGGGGTCAATATGGGGCTGCGGAATTGGTACTATGTTGTACCTTTTTGGCTGAATTTTTTTTTTCCTAGCCAAGTATTCCATTCTTCCATTCATTGAGGGTGGTTGGTTTTTCAACTACCAACCCCATTCTCATTAACTATTTTTTCCTTGAAATCAGGATAAAGGGAAATAACTTATTATTTCCAAATCAAATATTTCAACGAGGATTGGGTCATCTTAGCATGATTAACCCCCTCTCTAGATTTCCTCACTCTTTCCTCTAGTGGTATCATGGCCAATACTTTCAAGGATTCACCTATCAGTCAGTTGATTGGCATTTTCCAGTTAAACATTAATACAATTATAATGTTTATATGCCATGGCATGAAAATCATTAAACATGATTAATTACATACTGGGGGAAACATGGGTATTACAATCCCCTCCACCTTAAAGGAACATTTTTCTCATTTTTCTTTGCATCTTAGCAACACCTTCCATGCCTTTATCTTTTAGTTACTTCAACAACGTTGTTCCTCTTCTTGGTCTGGTCCTTTCCCAGACTCTTATCATTTAGCACATGCCTACAACAATTTCAAGAAACAAGCGTATTAATCCCAATTTTATGCAAAAACATTTTATTGATGTTCATAATTTTAGAGGAAAATTTACATATCAACACAATACTTATCTGTGCAGGTCATGGATTTGCAACCATATGGATCTCACATTTACTTGGCTCACTATTTTCTTTGACATACCCAATGTGCTCATGATCCCAATCAATAGATAATAAGAGTTATCAAAGTCTCATATTCCTTGCGGTCACTCACCTTCTAGGCTCAAGCTCAAGCATATACTTCTTTGCTATACAGTCTGTCAAGTGATCCATCTTGCCTTCCAAGGCTTTATTGCACAAGAATATCTTCAAGGACTTCATCGAGTCTTACAGCTGAGGCGTTCCTTAGGTTTGTTATGCCCAAAAATCCCTCCAGTCTGTGTTACCACAACATGACATTGTTTATGGTGATCATGGTATATCACAAGGTTCTCATCTCACAACATTATCCATTTCCATGCTTTCCCAGCTTGACAACCATCATCTGTCCCTCCAGGACAAACCTTTCATCTCACCTTTGTCACATGTATACAATAATTTGTGAGATGTTATCATTAGTTTAATCAAACTTTTTAAATCTATTACTCACTGATTTCAAATTTCACATTCCCATTTTCAGTTATGTTCCATACATGTACCATATTCCACAAGCGTGAGACTTATTTCCTGGGAAGTTTGGCTCTTTTACAACCAACATGCATTGGTCTTCCTTATGGGCTTATAACACTACCATATTCAAGACCCTTCTTCCTGCAATTCATTCTTCAAACAACCAAACAAATTTTTAGTTCTCATGCACTTTATACTTTCATTGCACACTTGCAGTGACTTACAAACAATTTCCAAAATTTGTGCTTACTAACAATTGCATCACATTCATCTATTCAATGTATAAAAAAAAAGGAATTATCATTCCTAACACATGTATCATTTTGACATCCAAGCCTTTCAAAATGAAATCATTTTATCATATGAACTTAATCAATGTGTCAATGTCCATGGTTAGATTCACACACAATGCACCCTTGCATTGATTTCAAATTATCACTTTTCAAGTTAGGTACTCTGCCATGGTGCGTTGAGACTCAACCAAATTCTCACCACACGGTTTCCTTGTTCACATTCATTATTACAATAGGAATGTGTCTCCTTCTTTGAGTTGATCATGACCTCAAATAAACATACATTTTATGAAATCAAAATGTCATATGAATGCAATACATCATTCTTTCTTTTTTGGTAATCAGGGTACCAATGTTCCTAGCCACCAAATTCATTTCTTTACCATTGTTACAACTATGTAGAATATTGGAAGGTCCTCCTTCCATAATGGGTAGTCCATTTCTTTCCTTTTCATGCAAACATGCATTTCCTCAATGCATTAATCAACATGTTGCTTATGAGCACTTGTGTTCCCAGTCATTCCCGGTTCGTCAATGTATTCATGACACATTTGTTCATGAATTTCTTGCAAGGATCTCAATCATCCTTGGCTTATAAATGTCCTTCCCTCTATCATTCAAATTCTTTTCCTAAATCTTACCCTTCTTGGGTGTCATTGACATACAACAACCAATTAAATTCACATGCATATCATCAAGATATAAAATATTTCAAAAGGGATTCTTACCCAATCCCTTTCAAAAATTATGCTACATAGGCATGGAGTCTTTATACTTGTTTGGCTGCCAACACCTTCTCTCATATTACCTCATCAATGGTGCCTCATGGGAACTCCTAAGGTCCCTTCATCATTATTTTAAACAACAACCTTATTGTATGTATCCTCTGCTTGTGGTTGCCCACCATTGGAAATTATCCTTCCCAAACAACTCCAATCCTTTCCTAAACATAACAAGAATTATCACATTTAAAGTTATATCAACTGTCATGTAAAATTCAAAATGCATGTACCGCAGTATTTAATTCAGCAAAACATTTTATGATATGTTCCAACATATCTATATGCACTCTATCACATTGTCGTCAAGGTTTTTCATGAGTGCAAACAACATTAATATTTTTGTTGTTTCTACAGTCATACAACTATCAACATTTTCATGTTGAAATTATTCACACATAACAACATGTCGGTTTTCTCATCCTAGAGAAACAAAACAAACAACAAGAAAAGAGACAAGGGATTCTCCCCTTTTCCAACTCCTTTGCACGATCCAAAACCTTAGTCAAGTTCATCTTGACCTTTCCTAGATATAACAACATACTTGAACATTAATATTAACTCATAATTCATTGATGAGTCAGTGCATTTCGCGCATACACCAAATAAAGTTAGTGTTATTAAGGTCCTGTCATATGCATTTATTCCATTCATGCATTATGTTTTAAAATGTAATCTAGGATTCTTATACAAATAGGATTTACAATCCATGTCTAATTCTCAACAGTGATTAATATTATAGATTTGTTCTCCTGACAGAGTCCTTACACGGTTCCTTCACTTGGAACTATCTCAGCATGCAACTCCCTTGTTTCATATCCATCATTTCTTGAAATGATCTCAATCCTGAGTCAGCCTCATCTTCATGATTTCAAATTCTTACTCAATACTCCATAAGGAATTATCAACATGCATTCTTATTATGCATTCAGATTATACATTCAACATATACACATTATTTTTCCAGTTTGTATTCAAACTGTGCTTTCATGCACTTAACCACTTGCATCAACATACTGTGTGTGTCTACCATTAGCACACTTTACAATTTATCCTACACATTATTTATAGTCATTCAACTCATGACTGCTCCCTATCATTTACATCCAATTCCCAAAGGCCTAATCATACAACCTTCTACGCATAACACTAGAGCATCCTTGCTCATTTTCTCTTTCAACAATTTATACCAGCTCTTTCTGAGGAATGGAGTACACCCCCTTCAAGATAATATTAAAAATAACAAAATCAGAACTCTTAGACCTCATATAATTCTTGCCTCAACCTTGTCTCATAAGTCATGGTTTTAAAGTGAGAAAATTGTCCCTCCTTTTCTAATTTATTACTTATGCAATTCATCCCCTTCTGGGATATTCCTTCTCTCTTCCTTGAGCAGTATCAGTCAAGTTCATCTTGACCTTTCCTAGATATAATAAAATACTTCAACATTAAGATTAACTCATAATTTATTGATGAGTCAGTACATTTCGCGCATACACCAAACAAAGTTAGTATTATTAAGGTCATGTCATATGCATTTATTCCATTCATGCATAATGTTTTAAAATGTAATCTAGGATTCTTATACAAATAGGATTTACAGTCCATTGTCTAATTCTCAACGGTCATTAAGATTATAGCTCTATTCTCCTGATAGAGTCCTTACACAGTTCCTTCACCTAGAACTATCTCAACATGCAACTCCCTTGTTTCATATCCATCTTTTCTTTAAATGATCTCAATCCCAAGTCATCCTCATATTCATCATTTCATATTCTTACTCAATACTCCATAAGGAATTATCAACATGCATTCTTATTATGCATTTAGATTACACATTCAACATATACACATTATTTTTCTAGTTTGTATTCAAACTGTGCTTTCATGCACTTAACCACTTGCATCAACATACTGTGTGTGTCTACCATAGGAACACTTTACAATTTATCCTACATATTATTTATATTCAGTCAACTCATGATTGCTCCCTATCATTTACATACAATTCCCAAAGGCCTAATCATACAACCTTCTATGCATAACACTAGAGCATCCTTGCTCATTTTCTCTTTCAACAATTTATACCAGCTTTTTTTGAGGAATGGAGTACACCCCCTTCAAGATAATATTAAAAATAACAAAATCAGAATGCTTAGCCCTCATATAATTCTTGCCTAAACCTTGTCTCATAAGTCATGGCTTTAAATTGAGGAAAGTGTTCTTCCTTTTCTAATTTATTACTTATGCAATTCATCCCCTTCTAGGATTTGCCTTGTCTCTTCCTTGATCAGTCTTAGTCAAGTTCATCTTGACCTTTCCTGGATATAATAACATACTTCAACATTAATATTAACTCATAATTCATTGATGAGTCAGTGCATTTCGCGCATACACCAAACAAAGTCAGTGTTATTAAGGTCATGTCATATGAATTTATTCCATTCATGCATTATGTTTTAGAATGTAATCTAGGATTCTTATACAAATAGGATTTACATTCCATTGTCTAATTATCAACAATAATTAAGATTATAGCTCTGCTCTCCTGACAGAGTCCTTACACAGTTCCTTCACCTGGAACTATCTCAGCATGCGACTCCCTAGTTTCATATCCATTATTTCTTGAAATGATTTCAATACCGAGTTAGCCTCATCTTCCTCATTTCAGATTCTTACTCAATACTCCATAAGGAATTATCAACATGCATTCTTATTATGCATTAATATTATACTTTCAACATATACACATTATTTTTCCAGTTTGTATTCAAACTGTGCTTTCATGCACTTAACCACTTGCATCAACATACTGTGTGTGTCTACCATAGGCACACTTTACAATTTATCCTGCACATTATTTATAGTCATTCAACTCATGACTGCTCCCTATCATTTACATACAATTCCCAAATGCCTAATCATACAACCTTATATGCATAACACTAGAGCATCCTTGCTCATTTGCTCTTTCAACAATTTATACCAACTCTTTCTGAGGAATGGAGTACACCCCCTTCAAGCTAATATTCAAAATAGCAAAATCAAAACTCTTATCCCTCATATAA
Source organism: Picea engelmannii (assembly GCA_009831015.1). Classification (NCBI taxonomy): domain Eukaryota; kingdom Viridiplantae; phylum Streptophyta; class Pinopsida; order Pinales; family Pinaceae; genus Picea; species Picea engelmannii. Next base: position 262,179 of record ML793084.1, read on the forward strand.
TTCTTGCCTCAAACCTTAGTATATATACATATATGGACATGCACATGCAAGTTCATTGCTTGAATCTTTTCCATGTCCTTCATACACACTGGTACTTTGAACCTTAATACCAGTTTTCCTGAGATATTACAACCATTCAAACGGAAAGTATCATATGCATAATCATAATTAAGTTTCCCTTTCTACTTGGCAACAACCAACAAGAATCCACTCTTTCCATCCCGCTACAAAAATATTTACAATTCAGGAATATAACTAGGTAATTACAACATTACCCAGGGCAATAAAATACCAATCTTTATTTCTTTCCATGCCTCAATTCACTTTTGGTCAACAAAACCTTATCAAGGGAAGCCTTTCCTAAATTCCATCTTACTGCTACATGAGCATACTAAGCCATACTTATACGGCCACCACCCACCTCTAGATGTTAATCTAACCCATTAGTCATTTGAAAATTCCCAAGCATTTTCTTTACCATATTCATGATCAACATTATTAACCATTCTACCTTATCCTCATAAGGTAGTATGCAATCAAAATCATCAACATTTTACTTATGTTGCTACCATTCTTGCTAATATTATGTTATCATCAACAAAAATGTCCCATCAGCACACTATATCTTACAACCAACCACATGTTATAATAAGTCTATGTGCATTTTATATACATGCTTAATTATTTCCATATGTATTACAACATATCTCGTGCACCAAGAATTTTACCCACGCTAACAATGCACATGTATACTAGTCGTCTTCCTTTTACATTCACATCCATAGAAAATATTTTAGGTCAATAGTTATATTCATTCTCTTAATACAACCGTGATATCATAAACTTGCTCATATGTTCACATCACTTCACCTCTTCTATGAGGACTAGCAACAATCCAAAGGACTATATCTTCTTTTACTCAATTAGATTATCTCAGTGACAAGTTTCATTCATTATAGGTAAAGTAAATCGACCTTACAAATTTTCCTTCGGTCCTCTAGATGTGAGGAATAATACATACATGCTTTAGTCTTTTATTTAAGAAACCATTATACTGCCAAGGATTTTGTTTTTCCATGAGCAATTCCTTAACCACAAGGAGTTTTCCCATAAGGGTCTTTGCCCTCATATAAACAACCATCATAAATGTTAGGCGCTCTATCTATTCAAGTGGATAGACAACGCTACACTTAAATAAAAAAATCCATCTCGTCCATTCCTAGCTCGTGTAGCCTTACAACAAAATTATATAACTTAGGCCCTTTTCATTGAAACATTACCATCATTTCCTGTCAGTGTATTCACACTCATGTAAGAGTATTTATTAGTCCAACAAGGAAAAAATTATAATTCTTCTTGATCCACATGGATATATGTGGCCAACCACCTCTTCCAGCTGGCTCACATACAACTTTCATCTTGGCAGTTATAGTTTTCATTTTGATAGTTTGTTTACAGTTGTTTGAGTCCCAAACTTCTGGGGCCATCTTGAGGCCCTAAACGACATTTTTTTGGACTTTTGGGGGGCTACGTATGTCCATAAAAATTTCTTAGCCCCTAGTGGAAGTTTTAATTCTCAGATAGACCTTTCCAATGAGGTATCGAATGCCTAAAATGAAGATCATATGCAAAAGTTATGACTCCGGGAAGTTGATGTACCAACTTACCCCAACGGGGCCCACATGACTTTTGGCGCTTCATCTCCTAGGGTTAGGTTTTTGGATGTCTAGGGTTTTGGAATTCATTTTTGATGTAAAAATGCCTTTGGAGTCTCATTGTACTCATCTTCTTGTGAATGAGCGCAACCGTCAGATCTCTTCTCAGAGATAAGCCACCACCATTCTAAGAAGATTGTTTCAATCTGCATTTTACAGTTTGAACATATTTCTTTATTGAATAGAAGCCAAGTTTTACTATATCTTTGTTATTATTAATTGTATCTATGTGTTAATAATATAGATTTGTATTCATTTCGCTATGCTCATAAGATCTGGATTAGTGGTATCAGAGCGGTTTGCTCCTTGTCGCTCTTAGTGCATGTCCCTGACAAAGTCAGGGTACAAAGAGTTGGGTATCGATCTTGTTTCTCTTGAGGACAAGATCTCTCGCACTCCCAAGAAACCTTCCATGGAGAGAGAAAATAAATATGACGGGACATGAGATCCTTTCAAATTGTTTCTCAAGGAATCCCTTGTGCCGCAGAGGAATGAGATGATGGATAGTTTTGGGCAAATCCTTTGACGATTACCAACATGTGATGCATCTTCCTCGAGTGGAGGAACCACCCCCTTCAAGGTACATATCAACTTTTATATTCCTATATTTGAAGGTCAGATAGATGCAAATGATATAGACAAATGATTGAATCTACTAGAAGGCTATTTTTCTATCCATAAATTTTCCAATAGAGAAACGATTACATTTGCACTCCTCAAAGTCATCCCCCATGTCAAATATTGGTGGGAGATTTTCTGTGAGCAAAAGGAAATAGACGAACCCTCATTATTTACAGTCGCATGCACATGGGAGTCCTTCATGGATGCTATTAAGGAACAATACTACCATGTTGGATTTTATGACGAACTGTATACAAGATGGACCACACTGCGGCAGGAAAGGGACCAAACAATGCCAGAGTTCACAAATATCTTCCACACCTTGCGCACTAAGTTGGGTATCAAATATTCTGAGAGACATCTAGTGCTCAAGAACCACGACAATTTTCATAGATACATCCAAATATAAATGGATTTTCTGGACATCTCATCCTTGGGCACGACCTATCGATATGCTGTCAAAATCAAGCACAAGCTTAAACAAAAGATGAGGCGGTTTGGGTCTAAGAACCCCTCAAAACATAAGCAGGGAAAAGGAAGCCCCAACCCGTAGAAAAAAGGGCAGAGAAAAGATGGACAGTTGCAGGACAACCATTCTAAGATGCAAACAAAGAAGGACAATGGAAAGATGAAGAAATACACCAGGAAGTGGTGTGACTTCCATAAGATCCCCTGACATAACACTACCAATATCCATCCCCATGAACCTGATGAGCCAGAGGAAGGAGAGTGCCTCTTTCATTCATAGATGTGGGTGAAGGGTACTCTGTTGCACTTCATCGTTGATAGGGATAGTGAGAAGAACCTCATCTCAGTTGAGTTCGTCAAGTGGATCGCCCTATCGACAACGCCACACCCACGTCCATACACCATCGAATGGCTCCGCCAAGGAAGCAATCTTTGTGTCAACCAACAATGTCGCCTTTCCTATGACATCAAGCCCTTCAAAGATGAGGCATAGTGTGATGTCGCTCCCCTTGAAGTTTTTGATGTTATTTTGGGCCAACCTTATTTATGGAAACATCATGTTGTATATGAGTCTAGGCCTTATAGTGTTATTATTATTTTGGATAGGAAATTGTACAAGATACCCGAGGTAGTCCCACCAACTTACATTTCCTTGATCTCTTCCAAGAAATGCAAGAAGGTTATCTCTCTTCTTCATGATTCGATCTCAAAGTGAGCGGAACGTTGCAACCACATCCATGGTCTTTGCAGTCGATATCTCCCCACAACAGAAGCAAGTGGATAAGTTTGTGGAAGAATACACAGACACCTTCTCCTCACCCACTCGAGTACCTCTACATTTTTAGGTCAAGCATTCAATCGATCTGACCCCTGGCGCATCACTACCCAATGTGTCAGTCTATCACTGCTCTCTATTAGAAAATGAGGAGATCAAGCACCAAATCCAATAACTTATCCAAAAGGGGCACATCCGACCCAACTCATCATCGTGTGGAAGCCCAATCATGCTTGTGCAGAAGAAAGATGAGACTTGGTGACTCTGCATCGATTATCGAGCTCTAAATAAAATCACAGTGAGGAAATAGTACCTGATTCCTTGAATCGACGATCTCCTTGACCAGCTCAAGGGGGAAAAATACTTTAGTAAGATTGATTTGAAGTATGGCTACCATCAGGTCCCAATAGAGCAGACGTATGTATGGAAAACTGCCTTCAAGTCCAAAGAAGGTATTTTTAAATGGTTGGTCATGCCCTTTGGTTTAACGAATGCCCCAACAAATTTCATGAGAATGATGGACAATATCTTGAGGCCTTTCACCAATTCTTTTGTGGTGGTGTATCTAGATGATATCCTCATCTACAACAAGAATTGGGAATAACACTTGAAACATATTCAACATGTTTTGCACACTCTGCGATAACACAAGCTATATGAAAATTTGGAAAAATTCTCCTTCGGCATGGACAGGGTCTAGTACCTAGGATACATTGTTAATGAGCATGGGGTGCATGTGGATCCAACCAATATCCAGGTCATTTGTGACTGGCCAGCCCCAACCACACTCACTGAGCTTCAAATATTTTTAGGCCTTGCCAATTTCTATCACAGGTTCGTGTTGGGATTCTCCCATATTGCATGGGCCCTCAGCCATGTAACTAGGGGTCGTGGTAAGGAAACATTGATGTGGGTCCTGTCACAACACCAAGCATTCTATTATTTGAAGCAATGCTTCTGCTCAGCCCGATTTCTCTCATTACCCAACCGACAACAACCATTTGAGATCAAGACATATGCTTCAAACTACGATGTGGGCCCATTTCTCACTCAGCACGGACACCCTGTGGCCTATAATAGTGAGACACTATCATATGTCATGCATAAGTACCCTACTTATGATAAATAAATGTACTCCATTGTGCAATATTTCTGCCAGTGGAGGAATTACATTCTCGGGAAGGAGACAATCATCCACACCGATCATAAACCACTACAGTTCATGCATACACAGTGAAATTGTAGAATGACTGCCATCAGAAATGGTCCACATACTTACAACAGTTCCATCTCAACATCAAGTATAAGACATGAAGCACCAACCGCGTTGATGATTGCCTCAACTGCCCGCCATTTGCAACACTCACCACAATGTTAAACTCCTGCAACCATGAGACTTGCGGATGGCCCCAAATCTATGAGAGAGATCCTGACTTTGCCACCACCTACCATATGTTGGGCACAAACACAACTGTCATTGGTTTCCATCCTTAGGATGGGATGATGTGCCATCTGGTCCATCTCTGTGTTCCATCAAGAGAGTGAGCCAAGATGATTTTGGAATCCCACTACAGTCGGGTTGCATGACACTTCGGCGTAGAAAAGATAGTGGAATTGCTGCATCAACATTTCTATTGGCCGAAACATTGACAGGATGTCAACAAGTATATCAGGTCCTGCACTACCTACGGCAATGCCAAACCGACCATTAAAAAACAAGGCATGTACACCCATATTCCTACTCCTGAAAGGCCTTGATAATCCATATCGATGGACTACATATCGGGCCTTCCATCAACCAAGTGAGGAAATGACTGTGTTTTTTTGGTGGTTGATCATTTTTGTAAAATGGCGATTCTGACCGCCTGCAAGAAGAGCATCACAGTAGAGGCCACTGCCAAGATCTTCTTCGAACGAGTGTGGGTACATTTTGGGATACCAAAAACCGTCATCTCAGATCGGGACAACCGATTCCTCAACATATTCTGGTCGAGACTCCGGTCACTACTAGACACCAAGCTCACCAAATCCACTTCCTTCCACCCCTAAACAGATGGCCAAACCAAGGTCGCCAATCAGATGATCGTGCATATCCCGCACATGTACAATTCTAATCATCCCCACTCATGGGATGAGAGTCTTCCCTATGTTCAACACAACTTCAACACATCTGTACATAAATCAACTTGCCACAACCCCTTTCAGGTGGGGTTGGGATTTCAAACATTGGGTCCCATGGATGTTTCACTACCCCTTACGACCACCCAGGCAGACGCGTCCCATGCTCAAACTGAATTCAAAAAAGCTACTCAGTTTATTGAGTAGATTGCAACACATCGGCCAAATAGGTTCAAGATATGTTGTAGAAGTCCAATGCCAAGTATAAGCAACGCCATGATCAACACCAAGTGCCACACAATTTTCAGGTGGGAGATAAAGTTTGGTTGCACTTGCAGAAAGAACACCTTACAGGACCCCATCGAAAGCTTCATCCACTTTACTATGGACCTTATACCATTACCAAGGTTGTGGGTGACAATTCTTTTGAGCTCAACATTCCCCCCCTTCCTTGGCTTGCACCCAATGTTTAATGTGGACCTCCTTTGATCGTACTTTCCACCCTTATTGGACACCTTAGATATAACAAAACAATTGACACCGACATAGCTCAAACCTGACTACATGGAAGATGCACCCACTGATCAGATCATGGAAACAAATGACAAAGGAACTCGCCAACATAAGATTCAACTTTATCGGGTTTTCAAAGCGGGGCAACTTATGCACCAAGGCAAGTGGCTCACCCCGAGCCAAATTCAACAGAAATTTCCTCCTCTAATGAGGGAACTCAACGCAATGGAGACCATTTATTCCTAAGGAGGGAGGATTTATCCAGGTGGATATTGGTGGCCACCCACCTCTTATAGCTGGCTCACATACAACTTTCATCTTAGCAGTTACAGTTTTCATTTTGGTAGTTTTTTTACAGTTTTTCGAGTCCCAAACTTCCAGGGCTATTTTGAGGCCCTAAATGATGTTTTTTGGACTTTTGGGGGACCAAGGGCTTTTGCTAAAATAACCTAACCCTCGACAGAAGTTGTACTTCTCGTATATACCTTTCCAATGAGGTATCAAACACCTAAAATGGATATCGTATGAAAAAGTTATGACCCTGACAAGTTGATGTACCAACTTACTTCAACGGGACCCATGTAAATTTTAGCGCTTCATCTCCTAGAGTTAGGTTTTTGGATGTCTAGGGTTTTGGCATTCATGTTTGATGTAAAAATTCCTTTGGATCCTCATTGTACTCATCTTCTTGTGAATGAGCATAGTCGTCACATATCTTCTTAAAGATAATCCACCACCATTCTAGCAAGCTTGTTTTAGAATGCATTTTATAGTTTCAACATATTTCTTTATTGAATAGAAGCCAAGTTTTATTGTATCTCTGTTATTGTTCATTGTATCTCTTTGTTAATAATATAGATATGTATTCATTTTGTTCTACTCATAAAATCCGGATCACTTCTGTTGTAAAAATTTCAAAACAAAATCTCAATCTGTAGTCTTTCTCCTCAAGGAATCTTATGCAGATAATAACCAAAATTTCAATGTAGAGAAACTCTCTCTAACATGATCATCTTGGCCTTGTTATACCAATCATGTTATTGATATATGACCCATCCAATCCTAGTGTTTAAACTCTTCTCAGATACCACTTTGTAAGACACCCAACCCCTTGAGTACTTTTTAAGGGATGGGGTATTAATATTTTTCTTTTCCTTAACCATATCGAGGCCTCTTCTCGAGGGAACCATCATCTTCTACCCATCAGGAGCATTCCAATGACTATCACCATGGTCAAAACAGAGCTTTGGATAAAAAATTTAGGGCCTTCTAAATTTTCTTAGGAATTCATTTCCATGTGGCACCGACTTGGCTCCACTTCACATGTGTCCATCCAACATGGAACTTATTTGTCATAATACATAACCTTCTAGTGGTGACGTGGTTGTTGGCGTGTATGTTGATGTGGCACCAACCACCTAGCTTATCGGGCCCTTAGCTATACTACATGTATTCACTCTGTAACCATCCTCTGATAGCCAATGCTTTGGGGTATCAACCCACCGAGGCACCGGTTTGCTGGCCTATCTTCCCACCGGCGTACCGAAATATCGATCCCTGGGTAAAACAAAATTTTCTATTTTGTAACTCCAACGCCCGATTCAATGTCTTAGCTGGCACCTTGAGCATGTGGCATTGCCATGACCTACCACCTAACGTGACACGTGGAACAATCACCACTTGACATGTGGACCTACCACGTGGATCAACGTGGTTATTCACGTCATCACTGTACCGAGGGATCACCCAACATGGTGTTGACAGTTGTCCTCTTATCACTGGTCTAATTTTGTCATCTGATTTCATTCTCCTCTACTCGCAAGATAACAAGGGAAGGTGGGAACCCTTCCTGGAACCTTGGACTACCAGGACATCGGGCCACCGACTCACCGACCTATCGGGCGAACACAGACTTGGAACATAATTCCTCTATTTGTCTGTTACTTTGGTACTCCAAGTGGTAAACTCCCTCTTGAGCTTAGTTACAAGATCAACGATCAAGATCTCTAGGATCGTAGATCTAATTGTTGAAAAATCAAGGTGATGATAAAAAGGCTCGAGCCCGATAGGCCCACACTCAAATCATTCGTGAACTAGACACTGACAAGTGTCACCCCTGTGACACTCTATCCACCCAGTTGATAGGACACATCATAACACTAGTTGAATCATCTTGACATGTGGTTGACAATGTGTCATGCCACATAGCACCACACATTTCTACTAACGTCATCACATCCTCTAATCTGGTACATATCTCCATGCAAAAACCCAAAATTCGCTTGACACGTGGCACCACCCACATCATGACACGTGAATCAATTACCGTACACTACATGGACCAATTACCATGCGACACGTTGCCCCGGGTATCAGGGTATCAAAACCTTCGAGGAAAGAAAAAGACTCGACAAACTTCTGGGGGTTCATTATCCCCGTATATTGGGCATTGACCCACCATGATCGACGGTGGAGATCTATCCTTCCCCGAATCCAATGGATACAATTGGAAGGATCCCATCCAAGGGATTTTGGTGCACATTTGTTAAAAAGGGAGGGGTGGAACCAAGAGCTGGAACCCTGCTCCCGGGTATCAGCATATTGGGACTTTCTTGATGTTAGATACAAGTGGTGTACCTCTAATATCCGATATCCTAGTTAACCAAGGGCTCTAACCATCGGTTCCTTGATCCTCCAATGCCAATCGGATGACTGATGTCCAACCCTTCCACCTATCCAACGACTACGACATATTGTCGATCTACAAAGTGGGTTTCAATGGGTAAACAACCCTTCATTGGGCGGTTGATATCGTCTCCCATTCTAGGATCGACAACTATTGTTCCTCGATGTTTTATTCAGGAAACTCAATGGATCAAGGATGTTGTTTTTGTATTAGCAGTCATGTAACCTTTCACAACACCTTTTTGCAGGGAATGTTAACTTGGCATGCTCGGGCTTCTTTGACCCATTTCCCAACAAGAAATAATCTTACTACTTGACTCCCAAATAAGGATTCAATTTCCCGCAAACCATCTGTGTCAAAAGAGGGAAACAACACAAGGTTTTATTGACCTTTCCTAGCCTTTCTACACAACAACTTTTCCATTTATTCATTATCCATAAGATTTTGTCATTCATTCCTTGACTCATAGATCAGGTTCCCTCTTATAGGAAACCCATTATATCATGTATATCACTATGCACACCATAAATGTATACACATGTCCACTTTCTTTACCTCAGAGCAATTTATAATTCTTGTGTTCAGAGGTGTAAATCATACATAGGTATCACAGTTCCATAAATGCTCAGTAGATATGCTTACCAATGAAACAAGCATACATTCCATGAATGCATCACAAGTTACAACCATTCAGTTCATCTACATACATGCACACTTAAGATCAATTACAAACAACATTCATTCATTTCACTCTACACATAGAGAATACAAATACTTATCTGTTTAGTAAAGAAGTTAACCAACCAAATGACTGTGGGTATACACCTATCCAACCAACCATAGAATTTTCTTGCTCTGTAACTTTGACAGCAGACCACCCCCGTGCTAATCCATGATACCACTGGGGAAATGTTTCTCAGGTTCTTAGGGAAATTTGATAAGTGAAGGCCCATCTCCTTCACACCACTATTTGTATAAATTTCCTCACACCCACCTAGCCCAAGCCTCTTCGAGGTTTATCATATGCCCTCCCATCATCAAGCTTGCAACCTTCTTAGCTCAGTTTGGGTTCTTGGACTCTCGTGTGATTCTTGCAATTGAATTATTATTTAGAGACTCACATCCCTTTTCCCACACGTGGGCTTCTCTCTTCAGACTAGAAGCCTTTGCTCCTTTATTTCCTTTCACACACTCCTCCATTCTTCCTTCTCAGACCAAAGCTATGATATGGTATTCCCTCTCTTCTTGTTGTCTTCACTCATGCATTCTTCTCTTGCATTCCCCACACAAGAAGGTTCTCAACCTATCCTCTTACTTCTTTCAGAAAGAACTCGTGGGGTCAATCTGAGGCTACATAATTGGTACTCTATTGTACCTTTTTGGTTGATAGTTTCTTGTCACACACCCACTACGCCAAACTAGATTTTTCGTCTTTCTCTTTGAGGGACAGAATCCCCGAATTTCTATGGGGCATAGCACAGACCATCCCTTCCCTTATCCTCTTCCAAGCAACCACCACTTGGCCTTAGCGCAAGCGCCTTTCGCAACTCACGAGTTGGAGAGTCAAGGACTTCGACTCCTCTTTCTCCAAACGTCGATACCCGAGATGCGATACGGGTATGGCTCCCTCCTCACTAGAACCTTCTACATATAACCTTAGGCTAGGCTAAACCCTAACACTACTAGCAACTCGCGACTTCGCTAGTTGGAGTGTTGAGCCCTCGTGCTCCTCCTTTGCGAATCCCCGAGATGTGAGAGGTCAACGTTACGTGGACTCTGCCAAGCGATGCATACATGCCACTTGTCTCCTATGTTGTACTCTGCTTATGAGCTATGTCGCTACTGCCCATTGCACGAGACCTCGACTCTCGATGTTTCACGACCTTAGCGATCAAGGTGCAACTTCTTCATCCTGCGAAACCCCGAGCCATGATAAGTCAACAATGGGTTGACTCTTTCCTAGGCGACATGTGTCCACCACCTGTAACCCGCTCCCACCTTTCTCTGGGCGCTTGTTGTTACGCCACCTATCAACCACATGGTCCCCACCTAACGGATGTGCCACGTGTTTGCATGAGCCCTCGGTGCTCGGCTCTTCGCGACTTCTGCAGTCGAAAGGAAGTTCTTTCAACCTTTGAACCCCCGATGCGTGATACCACGTGGAGGTTCTGATCCAATGGTTCTCTCGTGGCTTGGATGGTTCTCCTGTGCCGATGGATGGTTCCGAATACTTCGGGACTTTCAAGATATTGTCGATCCACTCTCCCTTCTATGCAAAGGTTAAGATCGACGATCAATAGAGCTCCGACATATCCTTGGATCTACGATCCTGGGTCTCATCGCTACTTGCGAAGGCTAAGAGGGTCGAGGTGTTAACACCTGCACTCCTCCTCTAGATCCATCGGTCTTGACAAATATGGGGTATTTTTGAAAGGATTCCGACTGTTCGTTTACCAAACGATGGGGTATTCTCTTTCGATAGTTGGACTCGCTATCCTTTCTGAGCTTGAATCATGAAATTCAATCCTCTCAGAGCTTCAAACTCCCATGAATCTGAGGCCTTAGAGAGCTATTGTTTCTTGCGTAAGGTTCCCAGACCCGGATCGCATGAACCTTCAGACGGGTCTTGGGTAGTTGTCTTTGATCTTAGTCGAGTATCTGGGTAAAGGTTCAGTACGGTTCCAAGGTTTATGGGGTAATTCTTGGGGACGAGTACTCTCGAGAAGCCTTCCTAGAATATTATGAGAATCAAGCAAACAAGACGATTCTCGGTGGAGCGAAATTATGCCCTAGACTTAATCATTTGTATAGAAACCAACTATGGCATGTAATTATACACATGCATCCATTATTTTCAGTCTAAAACATCAGGCAATCATTTCACACAGAAATCATTATGGGCATATAAACATGAGCATGTATTCATGATAATCAATTCAAAATACAAGGCATAAAACACTTATCGGGTCCACCAGGCGTGATGCAACTGTTGAGAGGGGTGCTCGTTTCCACCCAACCGTAGGCTCAGTGACTCCAAACGAATTTACCACTAGCCACCCCCAAGCTAGACCACGATGCTTTGAGATTCAGTCTCCTACTTCCAGCTCAATGGAAGTCAAGGACGAAGGTTACTCTCCTTCTCCTATGTTCAGAACTCCCTGTGTTTCCAGAGTTTCTCCAGTTCTCTTCTACGATCCCTGTCGCGCGCACTCTCTCTCTCTTTACCACACTTCCTCTCTTGCCTTTTCTCTGCAAGATTGCGTGTGGCGTGAATTTCCCCATCCATGGTCAGGTCTGAGAGCTTTTACAGATGGGTGGTTCACCCTCATCCCCTCATTAACTCTCGAGGAGCCTCCCCACCTACCAATCTAACGGGAAATCCATTCCAGGGTCAGAGATTTTCTTTGGTCTTTGAGCAAGTAAAAAAAACCAGTATGGTATTGGCTTGGTGGAAGTTAACGCAACCATTCCAGGTCCCTTCCACCACCTCTCATTAGCCATCGTCGTCTCTTTTATCACATCCCCTACTAGCAGTTATGCAACACATATTCATAACATAATTTACATTCATCGACCTTTTATATAAAGGTCTGTCAAATCAAACATTCACATCTTTGAGTTTGCCATAGTTCTTGGCCACTATAGTTATTTTTATAGACTGGGGGAAACAGGGTGTTACAATTCCCTCCCCCTTAAAGGAACATCGTCCTCGATGTTCTATCTATCAATATGATGTGTATGTATAGAATTAAACAAAATCGGATATGCCTTTTCATGGCATCTTCCATTTCCCACGTAGCCTCATCTGGGCCAAAATGTTTTCACTGCACCTTGACCTGTGCAATGGTTTGGTTCCTGAGTGGGGTTTCCTTTCTGTCCAGTATGCATTGAGGTTCTAGCAGGTATTCTCCCTCTGGTTCCACTTGGATCACAAACTAGTCAATTATATGATTAGAATCATGTACATATTTCTTCAATAATGAAACATGGAAAACATTATGTGCTTTGACTGTGGGAGGAAGTGCTAGCCTATAGGCTACAAGTCCCACTCTATCTAGAAATTCAAAGGGTCCACAATACCGAGGTGCCAACTTGGCACAATCTCCCATCCTCAGGGAACTCTTCCTGGGCTTAACTCTGAGATATACGTGGTCTCCCGTCTTGAATTCTCTTGGAGTTCTCTTTTGGTCGGCGTAAATTTTTTGTCTGTTCTGAGTGACCTTTAGATATTGTTTTATCTGAATCACTTGTTGTTCCATTTCTTTCAACATGTCGGGTCCAATAGTAATTCTATTTATGGGATTACTCCAACAGGCTTGAGTGTTTCACGACCTATCGTAGAGGACTTCGAAAGGGCTCATCTTCAGGGATTATTGGTAGCCATTGTTGTAGGCGAATTCCACCAGTGGCAGGTAATCTTCCCACTTTTTTGGTTGATGCATTACATGCATCCTTAGCATGTCTTCTAGTATTTGGTTCACTCTTTCCGTCTGTCCATCGGTTTGAGGATGACAGGCTGTGCTAAACAGTAATTTGGTCTCCAGACCAACCATCAAGGATTTCCAAAAGTTGGAAGTAAATTTTGTGTCTCTGTCAGACACGATCTCTTTAGGCATACCATGTAGTCTGAATATCTCCCTCATGAATATGTTGGCAATGTCTATTTCCTTGCAATTTGACTTGATGGGGATAAAATGAGCAGACTTGCTCAATTTATCCACCACCACCATGATGGCATCATTCTGTTTGGTCGAGGTTGGTAATCCGGTGATGAAATCCATGGAGATGGTTTCCCATTTCCATTCTTGGATTAGTAGAGGTTGCAATAATCTTGTTGGGTGTCGGTGTTCTGCTTTAACCTGCTGGCATTCTATGCATTTGGCTAAGTACTCAGCTATGTCTTTCTTCAATCCAGGCCAATAGAATTGTTTCCTGGTGGATGTGATCATCTTCTGGTATCCTGGATGACCAATATATGGTATTTTATGTAGTTCTTCCATTATGAACCTCTTCAAGTCATTACAATCTGGAATACACAATTTGTTTTTGTAAGTTAGCAGACCTCCATCTATCATCTAGTATCCTTCATACTTTATCCCTATGGGTTCTTGCTCCAGGTATGAGGTCACGGTCTGGAGGAATGTGTTAGTTTCTTGTGCATTCTTAACTCTTTCCATGACATTGGTCTCGCATGTGCTCATCGCTGCCAGATGAATTGTTTTCATACTTATGCTAAGGGCATCGACCACCTTATTTTCCTTTCCCTTGATATGTTTGATTTCGAAATCAAACTCACTAAGAAGGGCCATCCACCTAGCTTGTATGGCATTGAGCTTTGGTTGGTCAAACAGATATCGCAATCCACAGTGGTCTGTCATAAGTACAAATTTCCTTCCCAGGAAGTAATGCCTCCACATTTTTAAGGCGTGCAATATGGCGACCAGTTCTAGATCATGGGTCACATAGTTGACTTCGTGCTTATTCAATTTTTGGGATTCATAGTAGACTACACTTCCTTCTTGCATAAGGACTCCCCCGAGCCCTTCCTTACAGGAATCTGTGCACAGGAGGAAGTTGTTTTTGGGATCAACGATCTTCAGCACGGGTGCATGGGTCAAAAGGTGTTTCAGGGATTGAAATTTTTCTTCACATTCTTGTGTCCACGTGAATTTAGCTCCCTTCTTCTGGAGGGCAGTGATTGGGCAACCAATCTTGGAGAATCCTTTTATAAATCTCCTATAGTATCCTGCTAAGCCCATAAAGGATCTGATATCCAAAACATCCTTTAGGGTAGGCCATTCCATGATAGACCAAATCTTGTCAGGGTCTACTACTTCTCCTTTTTCAGATATGACATGGCCCAAGTAATGTATTTGCTTCTAGAAAAAGTCGCACTTGCTAAATTTGGCATAGAGCTAATGTTCTCTTAGCAATTGAAGCACAAGTCTAAGATGTTCCTCATGTTCCTCTCTATTCTTGGAGTAAATTAATGTATCGTCAATAAAAACCAGTACGAATTTGTCTAGGAATTTCCTGAGCACATTGTTTATCAAGCACATAAAAGTGGCAAGGGCATTGGTTAATCCAGATGGTACTACCACAAACTCATAGTGACCATATCTCATCCTGAAGGCAATTTTGTGGATTTCTTCACCCTTGATTCGGACTTTATGGTATCCAGATCTCAAGTCAATCTTTGAGAAGATGGAAGCACCTCTCAATTGATCGAACAAGTCATCAATACAGGGTAAGGGGTACTTGTTCTTTATGGTTACCTTATTGAGTTGTCTATAATCTATGCACAGTTGGAGGGTACCATATTTCTTCTTTACAAACAAAGCTGGTGCTCCCCATGGGGAAACGCTGGGCCGGATATAGACTTTGTCCATCATTTCTTTTAGTTGTAATTTAAGCTCAACTAGCTCGGGTGTGCTCATCCTATAAGGTGTCCTAGACACTGGCACTGCTCCTGGTGCAAGTTATATCGGGAAGTCAATGTCCCTTCTCGGAGGTAGACCCGGTACCTCTTCCAGAAATACACCTCTATATTCTCTTAGTGTGGGGTGGTCTTTGAGGCTTGGTTTGTCATCTTCAACTGATTCCAGCACCTGTATCGCATATAGTGGACATCCTTTTCTGCAATACTTTCTCATTTGAAGGGCTGATATTCGTCTCACCGAGATAGGTTTTTGGATCCCTTGAAGGGTTATCCTTCTTCCTTCTTCACTTACACATTCTAAGGTTTTATGGCAACAGTCCAATCTGGCTTTACATGTGGCTAGCCAGTCCATACCAATCAACAGGTCATATGATGGTAAGGGTAGTATGTTAAGGATTGCTTGGGTGGGGAATTCACCCATAGTGAATTGGCAAGCTGGTATGACCTCGGCTACCTTTCTTTTGGTGCCAGTGGCTAACTGTACCAATCATGGCTTAGCGTGTTTATGCGACTGTAATTTACACTTATCAATAGCCTTAGGAGATATATAACTCAAATTTGAACCAGGGTCAATTAGAATAGACACTAGATGGTTGGTGATCATACCTTCCATCTCCACCACTGAAGCTTGGTGGTCAGCTTGTTTATTATCCACGACTGCATAAATTTGTGGCATATTCCTGGCCACATCATTGACAGTGGTAGCTTCTTGAACGTTGTAAATTCTTCGACTGTTCTATTTTTGGTGCGGGCAGTCCCTCAGTAGATTTTCTTCTCCACAACCCCAACATTTCAAGGGTTCTCTCTTTGGGTTATCAATCTTTCCTGGGGTAGATCCAGAAGGTTTACTCCCGCTCTAGGAGGGTAAATTCTGCTGGTGTACACTTCGGGTTGGGAAGCTCATCCTTGAGTCCTTTTTATAGTTTTTAAATCTTGGGGATTTAAACCGCTTTTTCTGGAATCCCGAACTATTCTTCTGCTTCTAGCCTTCGCGAGGTTCTGCCCAATGCCCAAGCTGTTCATAACAATATCTTTCCTTTTAGATAGTGTCTTCTAGGGTCTTTGGCTCATCAAACTCAATCCTATTCTGATAGTCCTTAGGTAGTCCACTGATGAATCGTTGCACCTTTTCCTTTTCTGCTTTTATATAGGGTACGTACCTCAACAACTCGAGGAATCTGTTGACATATTCCTCTATGGTGAGTTTCCCCAGTTTGAGTTCATAGAATTCTTTAGTCTTTTCGTCGAAATACTTTTCCGACATATACTTCTTTCTAAAGTATTTCTCAAACCGTTCCCAAGATAGGTCCTCTTCGTGAATCCCTTTTACATTCTTAAGTTCTTCCCACCAAATGGAAGCCTTTCCATTCAAGTTGAAAGTGGCTACTCGGGCCTTCAAGTTTTCTGAGAAGTCATGGACTCCGAAATACTTCTTTAGTCCAAGCAGCTAGGACTCCGCTTCCTCCCCCTTCTTTATTTCACCGTTGAAAGAGGGTGGTTTGGCCTTCTTGAATTCTTTGAGATTATGAATTTTGGAATGCTTTCGCTTCTTCCATTTTCTTTGGGAATAAGAACTAGTTGTTCTACTAGAAGATCCCTCTGAGTCGTGAGTTTCCTTTCCAGAGGAATCATCTGACGCTTTTCCCTTCTCTCTGGGGTGGACCTTTCTCGAGGTTCTCTTCGCAGTGTGGCCACTTAAAAGACCACGTTTTTGTATCTCAGGTGGACTTCGAATTTTCTTTGTCTGTCGTCGGTCCGCGTGACTGGTGTCAGGTCCATGTTGCAATTGTCTTTGTATGTCGGATAAAATCTGCAGCAAGACTGCATTAATTTTCGTTTGCTTCTCTTGCTCTTTTAGCAACCTCTCGTTGTCGGCCTTGCATCTATGTAGTTTGACCATGAGGCTCCTCACAGTCTCAGCTAGATCTGGAGGGGTCTCTACCACTCTCCTTTCGTCAGAATCTTCGTCTCTATTGTGGGAGCCATCCCCCACTTCGTGGTGCATCACCATTCTATGCATTTGTAGTTTCCCGCGGTTGATCGTCCGCTTGTGTGCAAGAAAAACACTTGTTGTTAGTCAATATTTATATTCATTCATAACCAACGCATAATTCATATTTTTCAAATGCATACACACAATAGGAATTTTCATTCTTAACTTCGACTTTTGATAAAGGGGGTTAAGATAGAGGGTTACTCCTTTTAAGAGTACTTCAAATGGAGTTTTTTCACAACTCGTTCATGAGCCCAAGCAGGCCAAGTGTTGTAACCATGCTCTGATACCAATTTGTCACACACCCACTACGACAACCTAGATTTTTTGTCTTTTTCTTCGAGGGACAGAATCCCCGAATTTCTATGGGGCCTAGCACAGACCATCCCTTCCCTTATCCTCCTCCAAGCGACCACCACCTGGCCTTAGCGCAAGCGCCTTTCGCAACTCGCGAGTTGGAGAGTCAAGGCCTTCGACTCCTCTTTCTCCAAACGCCGATACCCGAGATGCGATACAGGTATGGCTCCCTCCTCACTAGCGCCTGCTACATATAACCTTAGGCTAGGCTAAACCCTAG
>ML793084.1:291946-316283 GCA_009831015.1 Picea engelmannii
CAACTAATAATATATTAATGCCAATAAACAAAATTGAATGAGAATTCCACCCACAACAAATAGATATATAAAAATGCCGAATACGAAATGATAAAGGTTAGGCTGATGGAGAGGATCTGTTTCTCTCAGATTATGGGCCACTTCTTGGATTTGCAGGGAGAGAAGATAAGGTCACACCCGTGACCTCAACCACAGATAATTTTATATGCTTAAGTAAGTAATCCAGATTTCTCCTTGGCTTACCGACAATGCCAAAAGCTAAAAAAAAAAAAAGCCACGAACAATGCATGTGATGCTCCACATACCACCGTTTATTTTTACTGACACACACTCACCTTGAGAGCTCATGCGCAACGGGTTACGAGGATGCCAAGTTGTATCGCATCGACACTTTGCCGTTTTTAATCATATTATATTCGCGCGGGTCCCATTCTCGACAAAAGGCTCCAAAATCATGACGCTTATGACAGCGACATCTAAGTGTCGACGGAATCACAAAGCTGGCATCCATCGGTTGATCACACAGAACGATTAAGACCCTTATTTAATGCGAGCGCCAGACTGGAAAGCAAACGGTAACCTTCAAGCCTTGACAGTTGATTCTCTCTTTTCCGGCAGCCCTGGGGTAAAAGGCAAACCACGGTTAACTTTAACAAAGGGGAGACAGGCTGGCGTGGGGTTCACGATCCCGAGTCGGGCCAATACCATGCCAGGGTGGACGGGAATTATTTGCCGACGGTGGGTTAAAGAAGTTCCCGGGGCCCGGTTTCGTTACCGTTTGATGAGAACGTTTTATGTAAGCCGTGAATGACCGTGGCCACTTAAATACTCCTCTACTCCCTTATCATCATCATTATCGGACAGTCCTATTTTCCTGTTTCTCGTTCTGCGGGGGAGTACCGTGTGGCCAGCATTCCACATTGCGCTCTCGGCTATCCGGGTCTCTGAAGTTTTGTCAGATTTATATTCCGGTTTATCATTTTCGGGAGCATTTTTTCCTTTCGGGCCAGAATGAAGCTTCTGGGGTTCGTCCTCCTGCTGAGCTTCCTGTGTTGCGCGAATGCGTTCAACATAACGAAGATCCTGGACGCGTATCCGGATTACAGCATTTTCAATGACGACCTGACGCGTACGAAGCTGGCGGACGAGATCAACAGCCGAAAGACGATCACGGTGCTGGTAGTGAACAATGGCGCAATGGCCTCGCTCAGCGGCCTGGATCTGGCGTCCGTCAAGCGTGCCCTGAGCCTCCATGTGGTGCTCGACTTCTTCGACGCCGAGAAGCTCCACCAGGTCACCAACGGCACCACGCTTAGCACCACGCTCTACCAGACCACCGGCTCGGCAGCGGGAAACGCCGGCTTCATCAACATCACCGATCTCAAGGGTGGCAAGGTCGGCTTCGGCCTTTCGGGGCGCGGGACCAAGCTGGATTCCACGTATGTCAAGTCCGTGAAGCAGGACGGCTACAACCTGTCCGTCGTGGAGGTGAGTCAGCCGATTACGACCAGCGTGGCAGAGGCCCCCACGCCCTCCCCCTCCAACATGAATATCACGGCTGTTCTGATAAAAGGCGGGTGCAAGATCTTCGCCAACCTGATCTCGACTACGGGGGTCCTCAAGTCCTACGAGGAGTCCATCCAGGGCGGGTTGAGTGTGTTCGCCCCGACTGACGCCGCGTTTACAAGTGTCACCAGCAAGATGCTGAACAAGCTGTCCAGCGAAGACAAGGTCTCCGTGCTGGAGTTCCACGCGTTGCCCACATACAGTCCACTTGGCACCCTCAAGACCACCAACGGCCCCATCGCCACGATGGCGAGCACCGGCGCCGGCAAGTACGTACTGACGGTAAGCTCCTCTGGCGACACTGTGATGCTCAATACAGGCATCAACAAGGCCACGATCACCAGCTCACTACTCGACGACCAACCCATAGCGCTCTTTTCGGTGGATAAGGTGCTGAAGCCCAAAGAGCTCTTCGTCGCAGCTCCCTCCCCCGCTCCCACTCCGGAAGCCGAGACGCCCAAAGCGACCCCACCCACTGCAGCCAAACATGGCAAAAGTTCCGCCGCCTCCAGCAAAAGCAGCAGCAGTTCATTTGCCCCCGCCACCGCCAGGGTCTACCGTGGCTTGTTGGCCTTCTTGGTTGTATGCGTTGGAGTTTTCATGTTATAGGCAGCGCCGCTAGTTGTTGAGAGGAGTCGATCCAGTGAAGGGACAAATAAGCGATCTGTGCTGTATAGCCTGATTTGATTTGAGCGGAGCAATTGCTCCTTCTGTTCTGGTTCTTAGGTTGGTTGTGGACTGTTCGTCTTTACGAATTATTATTTCATTTATTATTATTAGTGAAATATTTGTAACTACGTAGCTCGCTACTGTCCACTTTGCCCGTGAGTTGTTTTGGAGCAGATGGAGTGCTACCTCTGCCTTTTCTGATGTGTGTATATGTTTTTTCTTTCTTCAATTGAATTTTTATTCATTTTAATATGATCTGACAAATATCACAAATAATTGTTATGTCTCCTTTTAAAGTTTAACTCAAAAGGAAAATAATATGCTTTTTCTTTCTTATAAATGGTATGTATCTCTCTGTCTCTTTGTTAAAGTTTATTTAAAAGGAAAATAATATGCTTTTTCTTTCTTATAAATGATATGTATGAAAATAATATGCTTTTTCTTTCTTATAAATGATATGTATGTTTATTAAAGTTTGTTTAAAAGGAAAAGAATATTGTGTCCATAAACTACGATTTGAAGGTGTGGGTTAAGAATGCATTTTTCCTTACATTAAAAAAGGCCTATTAAACTGATGGTGTCTTTGTTGCTGATATAAATTGACTACATGATAGATGATATAAATTTACTACAGGATAGATGAGGAAATATGGGAGAAGTAAAAAGATAATATTAAATTTTATGCTAATTGATAAATTATCAAAGGAAGGAATTGTTTTATTATTTTATTTTTAATTTATTTTAATCTTATATTTATTGATTTATTGATTTTAAGAAATAAATTGTTTTATTATTTTATTTTATAATTTATTTTAATTATATATAATTTATTGATTTAATTTTAATTATATATGTGAAAAATAAAATAAACAAAATTTTCATGAAGAAACATGGAAGAAAGGAAAAGAGGAATATTAAATTTGAGTGAATTTGAATATTTAGAATTGCAATGACACTAAACACATTTGCATGTTTCTTTCTATTTACTCGAAGAATAAGTATTTCTTAAAATGCAAAAAGGTTGGATATGTTTCCCTATATATATTTGAATAATAACTTAGCAAGATAATAACTCCTTAATATCGTTCTTTTTATTTATTTATTTGAATAATAAAGTAATAAGATAATATATCTCACCTAATGTTGAATTTAGGGAATGTAATAGTTTTTTTTTATAATTAAATATTTTTTTTAACTAAAATGGTAACATACATATAATTTTTATAACAAGTTTTAAATAGAGAATATTATCTATTATAGATTTCATAATAAGTCAAATAAAAAGATATGAAGTGGTGTTTTTTTTAATTATTTGAACTTAGTGTATTGGGTGGGAAGGAGATATTAGGGAAAATATAATACATTTTACTTGATATTTCTCCTCACCTCCAAGGGGAGATATTGGGGAAAACACAATAGGTGGGGGTGGGGGTGGGGGGAAGATATTAAGGGGAACATATTATTTTTTCCCTAATGCTCCCTCATATCCCTCCCGTCCCCTCCCCCCCTCATATCCCTCATATGAGGATGAGGGTCATATTCATATGAGGGTGACGGTGGGGGTGGGCGCGAGATGTTAGGGAACATAAGGGTGGGTGTCAGGGGAATATATTAGGGAAAACATAATATGTTCCCCTAATTCCCCCCCTCACCTCCACCTTCATATTAGGGATATGAGAGTGGAGGGGAGATATAGGGGGATAATATTATGTTTTTCCTAATATTTTTCCTATCTCCCCTACCCTCATATATATATTCCCTCATATCTTCCTTCTGCCTTCCACCTCCACCCTCATATGAGGGATACGAGGGTGAAGGGGATATATTAGGGGGAATATATTATTTTTTCCCTAATATCTCTGTCACCCCACCCTCATATATTAATTTCCCTAATATCTCCCGCCAATCCCCACCCTCATATGATGAGGGTGGGGGCGAGGGAGATATTAGAGAAAACATATTAGTAGGGGGGGGAGATTATATATGAAGGATATGAAGGTAATATGTTTTCTCTAATATCTCCCCTCATCACCACTATCAAAGATGAGAAATGATACATTTTTTTCTTTATTTTGATAATGTTTTGAGTCTATAAAAGCCAAAATTGATCCTCATATATGTTATTCTTCACCCATCCTATCCATCTATTGTACAAAGGTAAATTTTTATATGATGAAATTAATGTAGATGTTTGAGTTTTTGTCTTCAATAAAATTTAAAGTTGTTAACCATGAACTTTAAGGAATGACCAAACATATCACATGTTGCAAACTCTAGGGTTGAAATGGGAAGATGAAGATTCTTCAGAGATTGATGGAGAACAAAATCGAAGGAAACGAAGTCGACTTCACCCAATGAACAACTAGACAGAGGAAATGAGCGAATACAGGATCAATTCGACTGTTGGAATACTGAGAGGGGGGTGAATCAATATGAGCACTTTTACCACTTTTATCCACAACATATAAACTTCAACTTAACATAAGGCGTATATCATCAATGTATCATCAATATATGATGAACATATAAACATAAGCAACATCACATCGCATTAGATACACAGTACATCATAATTTACGTGGAAACCCAAATGGGAGAAAACCACATAATGTTTTCTTATATATCAAATATTACATTCATTGGAAGCACAAACTTAGCAATTCTCCAACTGCAATTGGAAGGAGGCTACTGATCCGAAAATGATCTTTTAAAGACTATGGTTAAGTTTATGCATGAGTTGATTTACCACTTAGGCATTAAGAGAAGAAGAAGATTTTGTGATGTTCCTGACTTGGCTAGTCTAAGAAACTCTACTAATGTGTGTGTAGGATTAATTATTTACAACATAGAAATGAGTATTCAAATAATAATGGTGACAAAAGACTGCAAATCTTATATTATGAAATCTCCATGGAGTACAAATGCCGAATGCGGCTGAATAAAATGAATCACTCAGCTAGATCAATGACAAAATGATCTTAGTCATAATACAATAGCAACTAAAACAATAATACTCGATACACAAAGAATGTTGTGGAATGCAATGGATGAGATGAAGTACTCCTGCAGATATGCCAGCTCGTACGACAATTGTTGCAAGTCTGGAAAGTTTTCCCTAGTGGCTATACCTCTCGGAAATACCCGGAAACTGTCACAAACAATGCGCCCTGCTCTGCCTCGTAGTACTGGTGACTATCCGGACCTCAACTGGTGTATCTAGTCCCCGGATGAATCCCCCTGGGGGAAATGCACCCCCTCTGCTTTGGAAAATTGTGCCCTAATGATTCCATTGTCAGAATCAACTTATGTGTGTCTCAAACTGATCGCCCAGGTCTACTGTGAAATGGGTTAGAAGGATTTCCTCGGATATGAGATGATGATCTCTCGGGAACCTTGAATGTGTCCTCCCCAAGTGTCACACTCCCAATGTCCGAAAAGTGCGCCTTAGATGATTCCTCCGTCGGAATTTGACGAGGAACCAGAAAAAATATGCGCCTTGCCTTCCTCTCAACTGGGTCAGAGGGAAACCTCTAAACTCTCCTTGAAAGGGACAAGTTGATCCACTGAATCTCCTCAGAAGTTGCACCCTCACCCTGAATGAGTGTGCCCTTTCTGCTGCAACCTGCGAAAATGTTACTGAAGATCGATGAAAGATCTGTGTGACCTCCCCGATGGTTAGGGTGTGTCTCTCAACATTGAAATAAACCATTGGTGTATTCCTCCTCGAATCCATTGAGCTACCTCTCCTGAGATGTGCCTCTCTCCTCAATGACAAGTCAAAATTTACATCATGATGAATTAGGTCATTGAACCTTCTCTTATAGATGTCTGAAACCCTAATTCACTGTTGAATTCTAATTTTATCTCGTTTGTTCTATTTTTAGCTCAAATTGACTTAAAATCACTTTTATCTCAATGTCACTTTTCGAATATAACACCTTTGACTAGAATGACCTCTAGTAACCATGTTTACCCCTTTCTGGCCCTGGCTATAGTCTAACGGGGTGGCTTAGACCATTAATTTTTCTCTCTGAAGCTCCTATTTGGAAAGAGACATTACAGTCCTCACTTCCCTAAATTGCTTGTCCTCAAGCAATACCAATCTAGGGTGTTGCAACACCTGCTCGCTCTCCCAAGTAGCGTCCTCTACTGGAATCCCTCTCCATATGATCAAACACTCTATGATGACCCTGCTCCTCAATTTCTGCTCCCATAACTCCAGTATCTCCTCTGGAACCAACTCCAAATGTCCTTCATCATCCAATGGGGGAAGCTCCTCTGATGTGCTGATGAATTGTCCCATTGCCTTTTTTAGGAAAGATACGTGGAACACGTTATGACTCTTTGTCCCCTCTGGAAGATCTAGCTCATAAGAAACCTCGCCTACTCGGCGCATGATCCTATAAGGGTCGTAAAATCTGGGCTTGAGATTCTCAACCCCGCTCTTTCTTTAGAGATGACTGTCTGTAGGGTTGGAGTCTCAAGAAAACCAGGTCCCCAACCTGAAAGTTGCGCTCTATCCTGTGCATGTCCACACTCATCTTCTGTTGGTTTTGTGTCATCTACAGGTTCTCTTTCAACAACTTGAGAATCTCTTGACTCTCTGTGATCCAATCCTAGGCCTTGGGAGCTCTTCTCTCCCTGAAAACCAAGTCTACCAAAGTGGGAGCATCATATACATACAATGCTCGGAAGGGTTTCATACCAATGGACATGTGTAAAGTGGTGTTGTAGCAATGCTCTCCTAAATGTAGCCACTTGACCTATGTTCTCTATTGTCCACCTACATAGTTCCTTAAATACCCTTCAACCCACTTTTTGACGATCTCGGTCTGCCCATCTGTTTGAGGGTGATAGCTGGTGCTGGGTGTCAAATCTGTCCCCACCAATATAAACAACTCCCTCCAGAATGTCCCTATCACTGATGATGTTCCTCGACAACCCATGAAGTCTGAAGACCTCCCTGAAGAATAACTCGGCTATCTGAATTGCACTGTACTCTATCGGTATGTCATAGAAGTGAGAAAACTTGGTCAATCTATCGAACACTACATAGATACAGTCCTTACCCTGGACCTTGGGTAGGACTATGATGAAGTCCATCGATATACTTTCCCATTTATGCTCTGGAATGGGAAGTGGCTGAAGTAGCCCTATTGGAAGAGTATGCTCTAGCTTGTTCTGCTGGCAAGTCACACACTCATTGATGTGTCTCATAACATCTTGTTTGAAACCCTTCCATGAGAACCTCTCCTTGATCTATCTATAGGTTTTGAAAAACACATGATGGTCTGTTAGTGGTGAATCATGAACTACTATGAGGATCTTCTTCTTGAGCCTCGAATCTAGCACTAAGTAGAATATGTCCTTGTATAATATGACATCGTCAATGACCCTATACCTGTCATCCTGTATCTTCCCATCCATAACCTCACAAACGAACTTGTTCTTATAATATTCCATTAACAAGTGGGATTTCCAATCTGCTGAAATCTCCATCAAAGAACATGTCGCAGGTCTGCTCAATAGTGCATCGACCACAATGTTCTTCTTCCCCTTGACATACTCTATATCGAAGTCGAATTACCGTACCTTCGTCACCCATTTCTGCTGGCGCTCATTGAGGTCCTTCTTCTCAAAGAAATACTTCAAGCTATTGTGATCTGTTTTGACCACGAATTTGCTTCCCACCAAATGTTCTCTGAATTTGGTTAAGGCATGCATGATTTCCATCATTTCCTTGTCATAAATGGAGTACAACCTCTTGGCCTGACTGATATTCCTACTCTCAAATACAATGGGGTGTCCTCCCTGCATCAAAAATACCCTGATATCCTCCCCGGATGCGTCACACTCTAGTACAAAAGTCAAAGTGAAGTCTGGTAACGCCAACACTGGACAAGTTCCCATGAATTCCTTCATCTGATCAAAGGATTTCTATGACTCATCGGTCGAGAATAAAACCCCATGCTTGGTAATATCCGTCAGTGGTGCTCCAAGCTGAGAAAAACCTTGGACAAACTGCCTGTAATAGCTGCGTTGCCTGAAGAAACTCCTCAACTTCATCACGCTCCTGGGCATTGGCCAATCCATAATGGCCCTGATATTCTCCTGGTGTAGTTGTACCCCCTATGCACTGATGATGTGGCCCAAGTATCTATGTCATACCGAACTCACACTTGGTCTCTTTGGTGTATAGTGATTGTGCCTCCATGATGCTCAATACCTCATCCAAGTGACTCATATGCTCCTGCCATGTCTTGTTGTAGACCAGTATGTCATCAAAGAAAACCAAGTCTGATTTCCTCAATTGATCCCTGAAGATGTGGTTCATGCAATATTGAAATGTAGTTGGTGTGTTGGTTAGCCTAAATGGCATAACCAGGAACTCAAAATGTCCAAAGTGACACCGAAATGTCGTCTTCTCTATGTCCTTCTCTCGGATGTTGATCTAATGATACCCAGAGCGTAGATTAATCTTTGAGAAGAAAACTACCCCATGCAGTTCATCCATCAACTCGTCAATGCGATGGATAGGATACTAGTTCTTGATGGTTTTCTTATTCAAGGCACGATAATCAATGCACATCCTCATGGTACCATCCTTCTTCAGAATTAAGACAATTGAAGAAGTGAATGGACTGCTACTAGGTGTGATGTGTCCCATCGCTAGAAATCCTTAATTGATTTCTCTATCTCATCCTTGAACCTCCTAGGATGATGATAGGGTGGGGTGATTATAGGTTTGGCTCCCTCCTCCAAATCAATGGTGTGCTCAAACCCCCTGTCAGGTGGTCTCCCTAGTGGAATCGACCCAAAAGCATGCTAATGTCATCCTAACAAGTTCCTGATCTCTATATGATATTGTTTTCGACCCTATGAATCCTTCCGCGTAGTGATCAAGCACTCTGCAGTATATGATACCTCCCCATGTCTGAATATCCTCTCCATATTCTTGGCCAAAACTTTCCTGGGTGCTCCTGTTGACATGCCTCTCAAAACAACACTCTTCCCGTCACTATCTCCGAACCCCATCTCCAAGGTTTGGTAATTGGTGGTGATTTTTCCCAAGGTTATCATCCACTGGACTCCCAATACCACATCTGTGTAAGATAAGTCAACCATATAAAATGTGTCTCACTGTGTAGTTGCCTAACTTTATCTCCAAGTTTGGAACTCTTTCTAGAC
Organism: Picea engelmannii; assembly: GCA_009831015.1. Lineage (NCBI taxonomy): Eukaryota > Viridiplantae > Streptophyta > Pinopsida > Pinales > Pinaceae > Picea > Picea engelmannii. The sequence goes on from ML793084.1 coordinate 301,370, forward strand.
ACTCCACGGTATGACCATCTGCTACTGCAACATCAAACCCCTCAAAATCCTTTGTCTAAAGTGTCTGTCTCGATACCAATGAAGTGTCAATGAAGTTATGGGTGGCCCCACCATCTATCAGGGCAATTTCCCACTATCCCTGAATAGTCCCTCTAATCCATAGGGTATCATACCTGGGAACACCAAAAAGGGTCGCTATGACTCCTCCCTTTGCTGGTTTCCATCCGTTAGCTTGCTCAGGAGGTTGTGGAACTACTGGTGGGTGGGCCCCTGCTGATGTCGGTGGTCTACGGGGAGGTTTCTCCTTTGCCTGTGCTGACTCCTCCTTTGAGCTAGTGGATCCACTGTCATGCTCCTCCTCCTCACTGTACACACTATCTGTTGCCACCTCAATGTAATGAATCTCTCCCTTGACCATGCACCTGTATCCTGGGACCCAAGAGTCTCTGCAGTTGAAGCAAAGCTTCTTCCTCATAATCTCTCGAATCATCTCATCATCCAAATTCTCCTTGCCCTTCCATTCTCTCTGGAATGGCTCCCTGTCTCGGTCCTTCTGTGGTACGAAGGGTTTGGAAAAGGGTTTAGTCTTTGGCACTGAGTCTGCCAAATATCGAGTGCGTAATATGGAATGTTGCAATGTGTGAGGCATGTATGCCTTCACCCATCCTCTCAAGGGATCTATGAGTCCCTCTATGAATAACATGATCAACCTAAGATCTGATATATCTGTCACTGCCAATGCTACATGCTGAAAATCCATGATCAATTCCTTTGTTGTGTCAATTTGTCTCAACTGGGCTAGATCCCTGAAGTGGATCATGGGATCCCTCCTGTCAAACCTGTCCATAAGTATCTCTGTGAACTCCATGTAGGAGGTGATGCGACTGTGTCCCAACGTCACCAATCCATGATTCCACCACTCGTGTGCCTCACCCTCAAAGTGTAAGGTAGTGAAACTGATGGCCTTTGTCTCGGTCATCTGGTTGAGCTTGTAGTATGTGTCTAGATTTTGTACCCAAGCTCTGGGAGTGAATTTGGACGATCCGTTAAAACAAGGTATGGTGAGTTTACCAACTTTCAGGATGAAATCAATGTTATTCCCTTGTTGTTGCTGTTGTCCTCCTCTCTGTGGCTCTCTGGGGCGGTTTCTGAGTCTGATTCCACAATACTCGACTAGGGTCATGTCCTGATGGAAGTCACAGTCCAATGCTGCATACTCCCTTCTATACTCTGCAATGTCCTCCGCCTGAGTGGGCGGCCTCTGTGCTATCGGCTATTGTGCTGTCGCTGGGGGTGCCCTTTGGAAACTAGGGAACAATGGTCTAAGTATCCTACTCGAAGAGGTGTATGTGCGAGTAGGAGACTGGGGTATACTACCTGCACCTGAGTTCCCCTGTGTTGCATGTGGGGCTTGTGTGCTCGGGGTGCCCACTATAGCCAATATATCAGCCATCTGTGCCAAGTACTGAGTCATGGCCTACTGACTGACTACTAGATTTTTGAGTACCTACATGAAGGATTCCTCTAGGTCAATGGGGGTCTTACCACTTCCCTCTGGTCTCTCATATCTGTCTCCTAACATACTCTTCGCCTCATGCTCAGCCTCATGCTCTGCCCTTCTCTCTGCTTCCCTATGTGCCTCTTCCTCTTCCTCTGAGATGGGAGGAAAAGGGGGGAAATCAGGTCTAGGTCTTCCCTCCTTGTGTCTGTTGTAAGTGAGATATTCGTCACCTACATGCACACGCCCCCCTGGGTCCTTTGTTGCACTCCTCATATTTAGTCACAGGATGACAAGACTAAAGCTCTGATACCACTGTAATTTTCTTGACTTGGGTAGTCTAGGAAACTCTGCTAATGCATGTGTAGGATTAATTGTTTACAACATATAAATGAGCATTCAAATAATAATGGCGAAAAAATACTACAAAGCTTATATTACGAAATTTTTGTGGAGTACAAATGTCGAATGTGGCTGAATAAAATGAATCACTCGAATAGATCAATGAAAAAAGGATCTTAGATGGAATACAATAGTAACTAAAACAATAATAATCGATACCTGAAGAATGCTTTGGAATGCAATGGATGAGATGAAGGACTGTTGCAGATATGCCAACTCATACGACAATTGCTGCAAGTTTGAAAAGTTTACCCTGGTGGATATACCTCTCATAAATTCCTGGAAACTGTCCCAAACAATCTACCTTGCTCTACCTCACAATCCTGGTGATTGTCCGGACCTCAAATGGTGTATCTAGTCCCCAGATGGATCCCCCTAGGGGAAATGCACCCCATATACTCTGGAAAACTGTGCCCTAGTGATTCCACCGTCATAATCAACTGATGTGTGTCTCAAACTGATTGCCCAGGTCTACTATGAAATGGGTTGGAAGGATTTCCCCAGATCTGAACTGATGATCACTCGGGAACCCTGAATGTGTCCTCCCCAAGTGTCACACTCCCAATGTCTAGAAAGCGTGCCCCAGATGATTCCTCTGTCAAAATATGACAAGGAACCAGGAAAAAGATGCACCATCTTACCTTCCTCTCAACTGGTTCATTGGGGAATCTATGAACTCTCTCTGAAAGGGACAAGTCGATCCACTGAACCTCCTCAAAAGTTGCACCATCACCTTGAATGAGTGCGCCCTTGCTACTGCAACTTGCAAAATTGTTGCTGAAGATTGATGGAAGATTTGTGTGACCTCCCAGACGACTAGGGTGTGTCTCTCAACACTAAAATCAACCACTGGTGTATTCCTCCTAGAATCCACTCAGCTACCTCTCCTGAGATGCACCTCTCCCCTCAATGACAAGTCAAAATCTACCTCATGATGAATTAGGTCAATGAACCTTCTCTTATAGCTGCTCGAAACCTATTGATGTGAGTTTATGACACACTGTCAACGAGAAGGGAAGATCCAGTCCGAAGTTGTCTAATTAACCCAAGTCATTTAAAGTAACCTACCCCGATGGGTTTTACAGCTTCGTTAGCCCATTAAAACACTAAGGTAAAATAAGAAAGAAAAAAGACTATCTATCTATACAAACCCACAAAGCACCTTCGCTATTATATCTATCTATTAATATATAAATAACACACATTCTTATTTATATAATATACAATCTTTATGTACATATACACGGTTTGTATAAAGCCTTGTGAAACTGAAAATTATACTACTTAAATAGAGTTTGAGTAACACATGAGAATAAGAAAACTATTTTTAAAACTAATTAATCACACAAACAACAAATGAATAAATACGATTTATGATGATAAAAATGACCAAAGAATTTTAAGTTTAAGTTTTTAATCATTATTCATTCAAAAATAAATTAACCAATAAAAGATAACTAACCTGTTGCTCATCAACAACAAAAAAGAATTGTGATTTTTTGTCTTCCTATGTAAGAAATGCTCCAGTAGCATGTTTTCCAAGCAAAAATCTATGGCAAGCACTTTACATAACAACAAAAAGAAAATTATGATACGACCTGAATAAATTCAAGCAATTTCAATAATTCAAAAGTGAATTGTAAGAAATAGAAAGACGAATATGATCCATTATGATGTTATGTAATTCAATACACAGAGAATGGAAGCAACTCCAATCATATGCAATTGATACAACAAATTCAAATGTTCGAGACAACTCACAACACAGAGATATTTGTCTTATGTTTAATATATCATATGGACTATAATAACTAGAAGTAATGAACTATGTCATGAACATAAAGAAGAAATACATCAAATCATATATATATAAACAAGCGAAAGCTAATTCAATCAATATATGTTTTAAGCTTCGAAAAATATGAAAGGTAACACCACTAATAAATAATCACATTAAACAATTTACTGTCTAGATGAAAGCCATCAAGCAAGCTGCCTTTTCATATCTTTCCTTCCAAAAACATCTTAGTCCATCCTCCAGGGTTTCAATCCCTCTAGTATCAAAGAAAATAGGAGTATTTAAACATAACACTAATCCAATCCATCATATCTATAGGATATGGATGAATCTAAAAAATATAGAGTTTCAAAACTACTTTCTAATCTGATTCTATAACAACACTGTTTATAATATCTTAATTAAAAAATTTCTATCCTAGTTGCCCAAAATACATTCAAACTTTGTAAACAACTTCAAGTCTTTCACTCAGAGACTTCCTAATACTCCATAAGCAACGAGCCAACAATCCTATAACTGCTCCTTGGAATCTGGAAAGGAAACAAAATAAAATCAATTAAAATCTTATTCACTAACTTAAGACCTGCTATAGAATCCTTGATTATGTAGCTGGTTTGAATCTAAAAATAAAAATGAAATCTAACAAAGAAAAATTATAAAACAATCAAAACGAAAACCTATTTGCCAATCCATCAAAAAAGAACGTTTGTGAGCTAATCTAGAATAATAATAGGGCAATTAATAATCACTATACACAAATTAAAAAATATTTACCAAATCAAATATTCGAGAAAGAAGACTTGCACAAATCAAATCTCAGAACAATGTTGATGTTGGTTTAATTCTTTATGATGATATTCCCATGTCTCTTGGGTTTCTTGCTGGCTTGAAAAATACCTTGCTCAAATTTTAGTATTCGATTATTCTTTTCAAGCTCCCTATTGAGTGTCCTGACCTGATCTAATCACATTTGTAGATAAGGAACATCACAATAATACTTATGTACCCAATCCAAACAATCATGACAGTGATTAGATTTGGAATTGGTTGTTATTCATCAACATGCGAGGATTTTTCTTGTACAACTTTGGCTTTGAATGCCTGAAAACCCTTCACAAGATTGTAGTGACTTGCATTAATATTCCCTTAGCCTCACTTTAGGTGAAACATAGGAACATGGGGTGAATTAATTGATTGATATGAGGAGAGGGAGGATCTGACTGTTCTATAAACCTAGACACCTGAGAACTGGTTTGAATCTCTAAGAAAAGTGAAAGAACCCCTTACCTCAATCAAAACAGAATTTATGAGATATTGTTCTTCAAAAAATGAGATGTATCTCTTAAATGGTTTCATTTTTGAAGAAATGGCCTGAATCTCAATATTAAGATCATCTCAGATTTATAAAAGATTACCATGTTTATAATCAAAAAAAGAAGAATAACTTCTTTCCAGAAGACTACAACCTGAAAGTATGTTTTAATCAAAGGGTAATGATGCTTATAAAAATGACTTCAATACCATTGACAGAACCACTGCTGCCAACGGACATTTATAGCCTTGACATGGATGCCATTTAACCCACTCAAGTACTTTAATCCCATCCAATAGTTGTCTATTCATGATATATACTCCCGTAGAAAGATGAATTATAAGCACATATCTGCTATCTCCTAAACTCGACATTGCTTCCCTGCCAGTAGGCTTGTTTAGTACCTTGGTGAAGTTTCCTTGGTATCATGATTGCATTTACCCATTGCCAGCAAGCTTGTTCAGTACCCTGCCGGGTTTTACACACATTTCCCACACTTAAGTGTTTTTCAACCCTCTTACGTCATTCATAATGATATAATTTAGAGATTTTGTAAATCACAAAGAGTGTAGGGTGATACTGGAGATTGATTATAGGACATGTATATTACTGATTGCTATTTATTTTCTTTCAGAACTGGAAGTTTTATCATGGCTTAGATATTTTAGATTTCAACTAAGAAATCATCTAGAGAATGGGGAAGTGCTTAAAAGTGATCTTTTAAGAACATGGACGGTGTAAAAAGTCTAAAGATCATCATAATGTCCAAAGATCTCAACATGTTTCAAGGGTAATACTCTAACAAAGACCGTTTAGGATTTCATAGTACTCAACTGACTTATAAATCAATTATCTGAGTTGAACCTTAACATCAGAAACTGTTTGAACTGTTTCAAATTGCTTTTTTTAAAAACATAATTCTTGAAATGAATGCTTCCTTCGACAATCACTCTTTGATCAGAAATATTGATTCAAAAAGACAGACAAGAAGAAAATTCAATCAAACCAATCAAAGAAAATGAAAAAAACACAGCAAACCAAATCAGATTTTGTCAATGGGATTCAAAATCAGAGGTACATCAAAAAAAACAAAATCAAAACAACAAAAGCACACTTTTAGAAAATGATTTTGGCCAAAGATAAACCCGAGCTTTTGGATCTACTAGCATCCTACTATAAAACAAAGGAAGAACTAAATCGTATAAAGTCTCATGTGCGGGAAGGTTCTTTTCTTAAGATAGTGATGCATGAGATGTTACTTTGGCCAAGCATTATTATTATGAAAAATCCTTAAATCAAGATGGTTGCAGTCATGTGTAGTGGTAGACCATGTTTGTGGAGTATCAATTCAAGGTAGAATTATTATGAGTTTACAGTTCAACTTCCCTTATCTCATTATTCTCCCTTTTAAAAATTCTCATGTATCATACTGTTTGAAAATATTTCATGATGATAGTACATATTTTAGAAAAGAAATATTCAATGAAAATAATAGAAAAGGGATTAAAGTGGACTCCCTTGATAGTATTTCAATGATGATTCTCCTGGTGCATCCACTTGTTTACATAACTGCATTATTCAAAAATATAGTATGAAAAAGAAAACCAAAAGGGAACCTACTCCTAACCTACTATAGATTTCTTAACAAATCAAAATACTAAGTGTAGTCGTATTTCTAGTGCCACCATTAGAGTAACTCCAATCCTACAATGAAAACAAAATCGAATATCAGTAACAAGAATGGAAGTGTATCGAAATATGAAAAAAATACATCATACTTACCTTTATACTCATCATTTAAAAACAAAGCAAGCATGACCTTACCATTCCCTTGAACATTCTTTCTGTATGAATCATCCAACCATTCTGCAATTTTGTCATTATATGGGTCACAAAAACATGAAAAAATGTAAATGAGATTGGGAAGCTTGTCAGAGTCATGGGGACCTGACATAACCATCAGTCTTGACCGAAGTGCCCCATCCTCCTGATATTTTTCCTTTCATTCCATATTTTCTCCATCTGAAGGATATAAAAGGAGTGTGTCAAAGTTACCTCCTTGATCTCTAAATAAGGTGAAGATAATCTTACCATTCCCTGGAAACTTTTCAAGATATGAATACTCCAACCAATCTACAATCCTATCATAATACATGCAATTAATAACATGGGATTGTTCGAAAGAATTCACAGACGACAAATATTCCTGATGAGAATAAAGTATTAGATTATTATGGAAATAATCTTGTAAAAATGTAAGATCAATATTGTGAGAACTTATCGTGATTTTTGATCGAAAAATAAGTGTCCCATTCTCTTGAAAATTTTCATTGAGCTCAAATACTTCAAGATTAACTATTTGAGGTGAACTAAATGGAAAACCCAACATTTTTGAATAATCATCACTGGTAATAGTATTTGGTTGATTATACTTTTCAACCTCAAATAATTGATCATTGAAAAATTCAAATCCTTCTTTAAACACAAATTGAGATGAATCAATGGAAGACACAATTTGAGACTCTTTCAAATAATTTCTTGATTTACCCACGTATAATTGATGAGAATTAGAATTAATATGTTCATGGGAAGAATTATTCTCCTCTTTATCTTCTATTCGGTAATCTCTATTAATTTGCACCTGATTATATAATGTTGAATTCTCTCCAAGGTAATCTGGGACACACAATTGCACAACATTAGGATAAAAAATATCAGGGTACAAGGAATAATATGTAGAAGAATTGAGAAGACAAAATGTGTCTCATGAAATGATTGGAATATGTGTTTCGAATTGTGGTTTTGTTCTCTCTCCTTGTATAAACTGATCAACCCCCATCATATGCTCTTTTAAAGAACACGAGATATTTTCCAAGACCAAATCATGTTTACCATAAAAGGGTGGATGTGAGATAAAATTATTAGATGATTAGATGCTAGTTTGACCAATGATGTCATCTCCCACTAATTGATCTTGAAGCTATTCGAATGAGTGAGGGGAAGTTTTACTGACAACAAGATCACCAACTTCACATTCCATCTCTTTTACTTCATAAATAGTTATAATATCTTGGAGAGTTTGACCATTGTCTCCTTTTAAATTCAAGGTTCCTTCCTCAATAGAGGAAGACATTGTTGACAAAGAACTATCAGAAGTGGAAAGTACATCTTGTAAAATGTCATTTTTCTCCTGATCTGCCAAAATGATGGAAGTTGACAAAAAATGTAGTGCCTTAATGACTTCAAGATCATCATGAAATTTTAAATCATCTTGAGATTGAGTGTTAGTGCTCAATTCAGATTGCTTAACCATTAATCGATCTTGCTTGTTTGAGAGAGAAACGAGGTATTGAAACCATTCATCAATAAGAGGCATTTATTTCAGAGGGAATCTAGTAAAAACATGTATGAACCTAATTGAAAAATCCTTGAATGATTCATCATTTTATTTCCTTAAGCAACTTAATTCTTCACCTAATTCATCATAATCATAATTGTTAAAATCTGATAAAAACTCAATTACAAACTCGGACCAAGAATGGATAGAATTAGCTTGAAAAAATTCAAACCATTTAACCCATCCTCGAAAAGTGAGGGAAAACAACCTACATATGAGATTGAGATCAATGATCTTATTCTTCAAGAACTTAGAACAAAATTTAGAAATATGGTCTACTGCAGATGTGTTCCCTTCACCATCAAAGGTGAGTTCTAAAAAGAGATCAGTTGTCTTGTTGGGAGTAACTGGTAATGAGACATTGAAAACATGTTCCAACACAATGATTTGGGTAGGAGCCATGAAAAATTAAGAAATTGAAGAAATTGACTCCAAATAGTTACCTTGTCATATAACCTGCCTTCTAGTGCATTATAAGATGACACAGAAGAATAATTTATAAATCTGGAATTACGATAGGCTGGGGGGTGTAACATTTAATCATTAAATTTACCTCAGACCTCCTAGCGCCATTTGTTGACGGGATTATGTGAACACACTGTCAACTAGAAGGGAAGATCTGGTCCGAGGTTTTCTAATTAACCCAAGCCATTTAAAGTAACCTACCCCGACGAGTTTTATAGCTCCGTTAGCCGGTGAAAACACTAAGGTAAACTAAGGAAGGAAAAATACTATCTATCTATACAAACCCACTAAGTACCTTCATTATTATATCTATCTATTAATATATAAATAACACACAGTCTTATTTATATAATATACAATCTTTATGTACATATACAAGGATTTTATAAATCCTTGTGAAACTAAAAATTATACTATTGAAACATAGTTTGAGTAACACATGAGGATAAGAAAACTATTTTTAAAATTAATTAATCACACAAACAACAAATGAATGAATACGATATATGATGATAAAAATGACCAAAGCATTTTAAGTTTAAGTTTTTAATCATTATTCATTCAAAAATAAATTAACCAATAAAAGATAACTAACCTGTTGTTGATAAACAACCAAAAAGAATTGTGATTTTTTGTCTTCCTATGTAAGAAATGCTCCAGTAGCCTGTTTTCCAAGAAGAAATCTATGGGAAGCACTTTACATAATAGCAAAAATAAAATTATGATATTACCTGAATAAATTCAAGCAATTTCAATAATTCAAAAGTGAATTGTAAGAAACAGAAAGACAAATATGATCCATTATGATGTTATGTAATTCAATACATAGAGAATGAAAGTAACTCCAATCATATGAAATTGATACAACAAATTCAAATGGCCGAGACAACTCATAACACAAATATAATGTCTTATGTTTAATATATCATATGGACTATAATAACCAGAAGTAATGAACTATGTCATGAATAGAAAGAAGAAATACATCAAAGCATGTATATAGATAAACAGACGAAAGCTAATTCAATCAATATATGTTTTAAGATTTGAAAAATATGAAAGGTAACATGACTAATAAATAAACACATTAAACAATTTACTGTCCAGATGAAAGACATCAAGCAAACTGCCTTTTCATATCTTTCCTCCCAAAAAATTCTTAGTCCATCCTCTAGGGTTTCAATCCATCTAGTGTCAAATCAAATGAGAGTATTTAAACATAACACTGATCCAATCCATCATATCCATAGGTTATGGATGAATCTAAAAAATATAGAGTTTCAAAACTACTTTCTAATCTAAGTCTATAACAACAGTGTTTATAATATCTTAATTAAAAGTTTGTTATCCTAGTTTCCCAAAATACATTCAAACTTTGTAAACAACTCCAAGTCTTTCACTCAGGGACTTCGTAATCCTCCATAAGCAGCAAGCCAACAATCCCGTAACTATTCCTTGGAATCTGGAAAGGAAACAAAATAGAATCAATTAAAATCTTATCACTAACTTAAGACCTACTACAAAATCCTTGATTTTGTAGCTGTTCTGAATCTAAAACAAAAACGAAATCTTAACAAAGAAAAATTATAAAACAATCAAAATGAAAACCTACTTTCCAATCCATCCAAAAATAATGTTCATGAGCTAATCTAGAATAATAATAGGGCAATTAATAATCACTATACACAAATTAAAAAAGATTTACCAAATCAAATATTCGAGAAATAAGGCATGCACAAATCAGATCTTAGAACAATGTTGATGTTGGTTTAATTCCTTATGATGATATTCCCATGTCTCCTTGGTTTCTTGCTGGCTTGAAAAATACCTTGCTCAAATTTTAGTATTCGATTATTCTTTTCAAGCTCCTTGTTGAGTGTTCTGACCTGATCTAATTGCATTTGTAGATAAGGAACATCATAATAATACTTATGTATCCAATCCAAACAATCATGACAGTGATCAGATTGGGAATTGGTTGTTATTCAACAACATGCGAGGATTTTTCTTGTACAACATTGGATTTGAATGTCTGAAAAACCTTCACAAGATTGCAATGGTTTGCATTAATCTTCCCTTAGACTCGCTTCAGGTGAAACAGAGGGGTGAATTAATTGATTGATAAGAGGAGAGGGAGGATCTGACTGTTATATAAACCTAGAAACCTGAGAACTAGTTTGAATCTTTGAGAAAAGTGAAAGAACCCCTTACCTCAATCGAAATAGAATTTATGAGATATTGTTCTTCAAAAAATGAGACGTATCTCTGAAATGGTTTTGTTTCTGAAGAAACGACCCACTTAAATAGTAAATTATCCCATTTCGGAAATGGGTTTTTAACAGTTTTATCAAATTCCTAATTGTTTTCTCATAATTCATCCCACAAAATCATGTCTCTATTATACAATTACAAGTTTGAACTCTATTATATTATCACAGGTATGTAAAACCTCAGGGCCATTTGGTTATGATGTTACTACGAGGGACATAACGAGAATGAACAATAATACAATGAGTTCAAGTTCATGAGAGCCACCAAAACGAAGACTGGTCAGCAGGGTAAGACGACAAGTCTCAAAGTGAGACAGGTAAACATACCTGAAGACAAGAGGAATGTGCATAAGATGAAGGTACCATGTTATGATTCGACACTTGGAATATTGATTTTCTCCAGCTGAGCAAAGGACAAGTGTGGTCTTCAAAACAAAACCCATGTAACTATTGTTGCTTGCCACAAAACCTGGACTTCAAACCGAGAACTCTCCCTTGTTGCAATCATGATTTACGAAATATACAGAAATTTCGGTGATAAAGAAGGCCCATCATAAATGAATATAGTATAGCATAGGTTTTTGGGGATAGTGGTAAGGAGTTTGCCCGAGCGCTTAGATTTCTCCAAATATTTTCAACTCTTTAGTTGCAATGATTATCCTAAGATTAGATATAGGTTGATATGTCTAAAAACATTCATACATAGCCATTTCATTGACCTAGGAGATAATCAATATTTTGTTTAAATATAGTGATAATTACTAGATCATCTCTCACGACTACAACTAGAAGAAACAAGAAATATTTTAAGTTATGGATGGGATTACCACAAACAAAGTTTCTTCTTAGTTATTACTAGATGAAAGAAGGTTAAATTCATGCTTCATAGTCATGAATTTAGAGAAGGGTAACAAACATCAAGTCACACAAAATACACATGAAAAATTGATTAAAAATAACCAGTGATATAAAAACCAAAAAAACCTTTACACTATGAACTATCTACTTGATGATTTCCCTTGCCTGGAGGTGAAGCATAAGATGTAAAAATAATTCTTCGAATAGAAACATAAAATAAGAGAATAGTTGGGCTACCAACAAAACCCTAATTTGTTGTTGACTTCTAATTTTAGCGTGCATGTTCTATTTTTGACTCAAATTGACTTAAAATCGCTTTTATCCACTTTTATCTCAATGTCACTTTCCAAATATAACACCTTTGACTGGAATGACTATTAATAACCCTGTTTACCCCTTTCTGGCCCTGGATATAGTCTAACGAGGCGGTTTAGACCATTAAGCCTCCTCTCTGGAGCTCCTATTTGGAAAGGGACATTACAAATTTTAATGAAATAATGTTGTAGCCATCATAAATAATATAAAATAGAAAGTAAACATTAAGAACAAAAAACCATAATGCCAAGATTGTTAATGAAGTTCGACAAAGTTGTCTACGTCTCCGAGCCTTTGTCTCAGTGGGGGAGGCTTTCTTATTATTCTTAAATTATTCAAAAGTACATCAGAAGTACATCAAATGGATTACAAATAGGTCTGGATATGTTCTAATCGACCTCAAGAATCCAACACAACTAACAACACTAAAAAAGGTTGAGCGTAGCTCACGAAAATGGCCTCCAAAGTTCGCTTCCTCAATGGCTTCCCTGCATAAAAATGGCTTAAGCTTCACAAATCTTCATCATTGTGTTGTATCTGAGCCTCCTTGGACTATCAAAAACCTCTGTTTTATATATATTCTGAGTTGGGGGTCACCTCCCAACTTCCTCGCAAGATCTGGCGTAAAAAAGGGCTCCAGATCCTAAAAAATGGGCAAAAATCCCATTATAATAGGCTAAAATTAGCATAATATCCCAAAAAAAATCCAAATCCAATGTTAAAAACCCATTTTTGGAAAAATGCATGCGCCAACCCCTTTTACTCGGGCTCTTGGTCACATGGAGGTGCCATGTGTCCTCGGTTTGGGTCGCGTCCCTGGTCTTTGGCCCTTGGTCTTCGTCTACTCTGGTCATATGAATGGCCATGTGGCCAAGTACTAAATACAGGTTTCATTATGCGTCGGGATCCTCTCCTGGTTCTGTGGGTGGGTATGCGACTAGGGCCTGGTCGGACGGGCTAGCCCCCCGCCGATTGGGCTCTTACCCCCCAAATCCCGCCAAACTCAACTTAAATAAAATACATGCCACATCCCATAACAAGTCACGCATGCGGGGTATTGGTTAGCACATCGATGGTTAAGTTGTTTTGTCGGGAGGTCGCGGGTTTGGATCTCGTGGAGTGCAACAAAATTTTGACCCAACCAACATTGGCCTCATTCGAGGTTCCATGTGGCACCCTATGATTGGGCCATGTGTCACCTCGAGATTGGCCACATATGCACAATCACCTTTCAGAGTTAGTGTCGTACACCACATGTCAATCCCGGAGCCTACCACCTGTTTCCATGTCATCTGCTATCCTTTTATCCTTACTGCCACGTGTCAGACTGTCATTGGGCCACATCATCATACGTATTGCCACATCAGCGTCCATACAGTCCACATGTCAAATCTGTACCATGCCAAATATGCCTAACACGTGTCACCCCCTGGTGTTGCCACATCATCCTGCTGACATCATCATGACATCATCTGCCACGTCATGCTGACGTATTTCTAACGTCAACAATATGGCCTCTGACTATTGACTTTGAATTTTTTTTTCTTGTTTGGGAAAAAATTCAGATCACCATAACTTTCGCATACAGTTTCCATTTTTGGAAAAAAACATATTTTCAGAATCGACACGACGAGTGCTACGCAATGAAATTGGTTTCGTTCGATTATGAGAAATTTGAAATTTTGGCCTTCATAGATCCATTTGGATCACACCTCCCCACCAAGACCTTTTGGTCCTCCAAAAGGATAATAACGAGTCATCAAGTGAGGGATAGGCCTCCCCACTTGTCTTTTGTCTTTAAACTCTGTCATGTGCACATGTCGCATCATAATCAATTTCATAATAACCATGGTAACTGAAAGCATATTTTTATCCATTTGAACTCGTTCACATCTTACTGAATCCACTACCATCCATGTAGAAAACATTAGCAGTGATAATATCATAAATATGACTGAAACTAAACCAATATGTTTGACGAGCTTGCACGACATTAACTTATCTTGAAGAAAAGTATGATTGAACTCCCATCCTACAACCATCTCATGTCCATGCTTAAGATCCACTGCTTTTCTTGGCACAATTATAGGTGTATTGCTTGCATAAGTTTCCTTCTTTAATTGTTCCATTGTTAGAAGAGATTGATTTGATTTAATACGATGAACATGCACAATATATTCATTTCCCTTCTTAAACAAGTGATATCGATTATGTTTCCTGTATAAGATTGCTTTGCAATCATATAAATAAGGGCTACCTAAGACCATTCCACATGTTTCTAGCAGCACCACATCACATATTACTTCATCCACATACTTAGATGTAATTGCAAACTTTATGATGCATTGCTTTGTTATGGGCAATTTGTGATCTTTGTTTATCCAGTTTAGTGAATAGGGTTTGTGATGCATCTTAGTTTTTAATCCCAATTTCTTAACCACTTCTTATAAAATTAATTTAGATTGAGATCCACTATCTATCAATGTCTTGATCTTAGTATGTTTCATTATGACCCTTATATGAAACAATTTACTTCTTGAATCAAAACCATCACCAATTTTACCTGTCAAACCAACTACTGTAATCTTAGACTTATCAC
>ML793084.1:329181-341105 GCA_009831015.1 Picea engelmannii
TAGTTTTTTGATCTAAGAAAGCAGAAATTCAAACACTATTCTAGCTTTGTTGACATGTGGGCATGTATGGGCCCGTTACAAGAATGTGTTTGAAAAATGAAACTAAGAGGGGTCCCGAAAGGGCCGTTGTCCTCTCCTAAAAGTTTTGAAATTTTGTTATGGGAGGTGATATTGTTTTCACAATCTCTTTCTGATTCTCAAGATCGCTTGATTGCGCAAGAGAAGAGCATACTCAAGAATTGCTACTGCAACTTCGAGTCCCGAATGTGATTTAGATGTGATTAAAAATTGATGTGTTCCTTAGATTATAAATCAAAGCAAGCCATCCATGTGGCAAAAAGAAAATAAGGGAAAATGATTTTTATCCACCTAAGTGCTTATGTTTGTTTGACTATCTCCTTTATAAGTTGAGGGGTCTAAGTGGTGCAGTATTTAGAGCATGCATAACATCATTCTTGAGAAGGAAAATGACTTTCCCCACATCCAAAAAACCTTACAATGTGAAATTTAGTTCAGATGCGCGGCCTCCATAGTAGACAGAGGCGCATGTGGCGCATGCGCGCTGACAATATTGATGACTAAAGCGCATGCGCGCAGAGAGAGAACGTTGCACAGGCGCTTGCGCGCAAGATGTGCGTCTGTGGGGTGGAATACCCGTGCGCCTATGACAAGTTACCGGGAAAGAAAATCGGGATGGATTTCTCTCAATTCTTCTGCGAATTGACTGGTTAGCAGGTCGGCAGAGGCCGGTTTGTGTCCCTGCAAGTTAATAAAACCAAAAGGAAAGAAAAATAAACCCAAATGAGGGAGGAATTGATACCTACTCCCTAGTGGAGTCGCCAGTCTGTTCGCACCCAATTCGTCACCTGGTGAGCAAATCGAGGGTGCTTACATGCCCTGTTGGGTCTTGCAGGGCATGACAGCGGTGGAAGGAAAGGGTTAGAGGAAACAAAACAAACTACAAGCAAGAATTAAATAAAAACAAACTACAACTGTCAGCATATGAAATAGAAACAATAAACACAAAAAACACCGATGTCACTAATGGTTTTGAGCTGATTAATTGGTGAAACCAGAGCACGATGAAGGAAGGGAACTGTGGTTCCTTCTTCCCCCAAAGGAAGGCTCTTGAGGCCCTCACGAACTTGCTTCCCTTACAATGCAGAGAACTGAGAACGATGGTGAAAGAACTCCCAGCAGAAAGAAATGTTGCCGATGTGTTATCGTCAAAGAATGAGCCCTTGACAATCTCAGCAGCATAACAATACTTGAAATTCCTTGCGAAAACAATGTATCTTCACGGCTTTTTATAACAGATCACCGGGCGATTATGTAACCTCTTCAAAGTGTGAAAAGGGGCTCTTTAGGGCTTCATTAAGTCATTAAACCACCTACCCTGCGGATTCGACTCAGATTTGGGAGTCAAATCAGATTGGGAGCCGGTCCATAAGTGGTTGGAAGGCCGACCTATGCAATAAATGCACCGTTTAGCAGGTGCGCGGGTTATTTCGTTGACAGTTGCGCGTCGTGCGCGCATGGTACGTTTTTGTCCTGCGCATGTGCGCGCGCACCGAACTGCTGTAAAGCGCCCTTCAATTTTTAGTTACTTTGTATAGTTTTTTACCCTTCTGGAATGCTGTGAAATTAATTCAGTGCCATGAATGACTTCATTGCTGTTTTGATGATGCGGAGTTCTTGTCGCCATGTGCGGACGAAATTTCGGTGATAACACCCACTTTGGGAAAAAATGCGCGTGCCATCTCCTTTTACTCGCGGCCCTGGTCACATGGAGGCTCCATGTGTCCTCGGGCTGGGTCACGCCCTTGGTCTTCATTCGCTCTGGTCATATGAATAACCATGTGGCCAAGTGCTAAACCTAAGTCTCATTACACGTCAGGCTCCGCTCCTAGTTCTATGGGAGAGTATGAGACCAAGGCCTGGTCAGACAGGCTAGCCCCCTACTGACCAGGCTCTAACCCCCCAAATCCTGCCAAACTCAACTTAAATAAAATACGTGCCACATCCCATAACAAGTCACACATGCGGGGTATTGGTTAGCATGCGGATGGTTAAGTCATTTCACCAGGAGGTCGCGGGTTCGACTCCCACAGAGTGCAACAAACATTTGACCCAACCAACATTGGCCTCATCTAGGGTTCCACGTGGCACCCTGTGAGTGGGCCATGTGTCACCTCTGGATTGGCACCGTATGCACAGTCATCTTGTCAATTCAATGCCATATGCCACGTGTAAAACCTAGAGTCTGCCACCTGTCGCTAGGTCATATTCCAGCCTATCATCTGTACTGCCACATGTCAGACTATCATTGGGCCACATCATCATATGGATTTCCACGTCAGTGTCCGTATAGTCCATGTGTCAAATTCGTATTGTGCCAACTCAGCCTGAAAACACCAAATCTACCTGACACATGTCACCCCTTGGTGCTGTCACGCCAGCCTGCTGACATCATCTGCCATGTCATGCTGACGTCAATAGTACGAACTTTGATTGTTGACTTTGAATTTTTTTTGCCTGTTTGGGAAAAACTTCAGATCACCATAACTTTCACATACATTGTCCATTTTTGGAAAAAAAACATACTAACAGAATCAACATGAGGAGCCCTATGCAATGACACTACTTTTGTCTGATTCCAATAAATTTGAAATTGTGGCTTTCTTGGATCCACTTGGATCAGCTACAACCCCCTATTTAAAGGATCCAACCTAAAGGAAGCTACAACTCCTTGAATTCTTTGGCTCCAACCAAAAGGAGGCTACAACCCCCTGATTCTCAGGCTCCAACCTAAAGGAATCTCCAACTCTTTGTGTTCTCCGACACCAACTGAAAGGAGGCTACAACCCCCTTTTCTTGCCCCATCCTGTCGCTCTGAAGTATAAGTGTAGACCAAACTGTCACTACCATAATCACTGCCACTGTCACATCAACCTGTAACCTGTAAACCTGTCACTGTCAACTTTTCATTGTCACTGATACTCAACTAGATCTTCTCACATGGATCATATACCAATGACACCTCTCAAATAGATGTCCAACATCACCAAAACATGCCTCTACCAAGAATGTACCAAGATCACCAACATACCATCACAAGATATGTGTCTCAACCATGTACCAAACTATCAACCTGTACCATACCAAGCATCAATTGTGTACCACAACCTGTACCACAACAAATGCATCAACCATGCACCAACACTTATACAACAACAAGTGCATCAACCATGCACCAACACATGTACCATGTACCTCAACCATCAACTATGTACATCAACCATGTACACCAACCATGTACACCAACCATCAACACCTGTACCATACCATGTACCATGAAATGTGCCTCTAACAATGAACCATAACATCAATATAACAAGTACCAAGAGTATGTCTCAAGCATGTATCAATATCACCTCAATCATATGCAACTATGTACCATGTATCACAAGGGCCTCCAATACATGCCTTAAGCATGTGTCATACCATCCAAGATACAAGCTTAAAAAAAACACATAAACAACATAACTTTACTCATGAAGAATACCTGAAGCATACCATCATAGACCAAGAGACCAACCTGTACAAATCATCTTCAACAAATAAGATATGACATCTTCTTCAAGGTATTTTCACATATCTGTAACTTCCTTCACTACTACCCACAGATATCCATGCTTTTCTCCACTGCAGCCCGCATACATCCACGCCCTTCTGACCTGCAACCCGCGTATGCCTCATAAACTAGGGTTACTCACAATTTATGCAACTCTGAGACTTTCACCTTCAACCTTCTTTCGTAACCTCAGACTTTCTACCTCAGGTGCAACCTTAGATTCGCCAATAACCAAAAGTTATTCATAAGATACATAATCAATAGAGTTGTGTATGTCCATATGAGAGACTTATTGTGGTGTATTTATACCTTTTTTAGGTAACCTATTTCCTTATTCTTAGGGCTTCTTGACTTTCTTGTTACAACCACTTTACCCATTGATTAATTGACTTGTAACCAATTAGGCTCTTCTTGACCATTCTTTGGGGCTTCTAACTTCACAAGGCCATAACTCCTCAACCATGAGGAACCACGTGGCATACCACCTATCATCGGAAACAACATGACAATGACTATCCATCTATGAGTGTGTTACATGTAGTTGCAATGTCCTTCATGTCCATATTCCTCAACCAACTTCGGGTCCCATAACCACACCTCTGGGGATGCATGTAGACTTCATCAAATGCACCCAACACATCTGTTGACATCAACCACTCTTGTTGACATCAATTAAAACTAACTAACCATCAATATCAACCACATCACTAGGGATTCCAGAATTCTCCAAGGGTTGACATCAATCTCCAAGAGTTGACATCAATGAAAACCAATTGTCCAAACCAACTATCCAACAATCTCCCCCTTTGGCATTGATGACAACACCAACATTGATGGTAACATTCATACTCCAGTACTCATGCTCCCCCTGTGACCATTGCTCTTCATCAATGTTTATCTCTCTCCCCCTTTGACATCAATCGAAAAGTGTATCTTTGCTTGGGGTTTCTCCCCCTATCTTCATGCATCTATTCTTTCTCTCTATTTCTAGGCCTTTGTTATTTCTCTTCATATGTTTCTCTCCTCATGTTCCTCTTCTCTTGTGTCTTCCCATGAAAGTATACCTTGTCTAAATAATCATTCTCTGAATTCATGCACTTGACTCTTACTCTTCTAGTCTTTCTCTTTCTCCCCCTTTGACATCATGGGAAAAAGGATAACCCCCCTTGTTGGTACGTCTCCACCTATCTTCATGCTTATAATATTTATTTTCTGATCTCTTTCTCTGATGATTTCTCTGTCCTTGACTTCTCTGCAAGATGTAGAAAAATATGGGACTTCCTGTATACTCTTCCTTTCCTCTCTTCTAGTGATTTTTATTTTCCACTGGTGCTTCCTCTTGTAACTCTCTGACATATATAAAAAGTATTCATTAATTTATTTCTTCATTCACTTGTCATGTTCACTTGACCATATTGTTCAATGATTTTCTTTTGATGATTTAGCTTCCATTGGCGGTTTCTCTTTCCATGTTTTGTTGTGCCTTTCACTACTTTCCTTTATGTGACCAATTGATTCCAACTGATTCCACTGATTCCGATTGTAAATACATTTCTATCCATATTCTATGATCCATGTTTTCTGTACCTTCCAAGTATCCATCTTTTTCCGTATGTCGCAAACTATCCATAACTTTTCTACTCAATTGTTCACAATGCTGACCCATCTATCAATGTACTATCATGAAGGCTTCATGGCTGCAACTGATCATCACATATTCATATTTCTTCAAACTAAGTCAAATGTGTCCACTAGTCTTCTTTATCTGCAAATCAAACTCTTCATGTCTGGAACAACCTGTACTGAAGATATCCCTACATGAATACATACATGGAATAAAATAAAAAAATTCTACATGTGTAATTGCCAACTGATACATGTGTTGGAACACTACTTCTCAACCAATCAATTTGTCACTATGTTCTTATGTTATTTGATTGCTCTGAATCTGTCTCTACAAATACTTCAAACTACTTGAAGGATAGTTCTCTTATCTATCGTAGCTACTGCATATACTCCCTCTATTCAATATTCATATTTATTGGGAGTCTTCAAGCCGGATGGCTCAGAAAAATACCCGCTCTGATGTAGAGTAATATTCCTCTTCGTTTATGGATTCATCATTTTCCTGAATTTTTACATCCGTTTTATCTTCTTTCTGAATTCTGACATCTTCCATTTCATCATCTTCCTAGATTCTGACATCTTCCTCTTGGCCTATAAATTCATTCTAATTTTGCACTACTGCAAATCTTGTAAGTACAATCTGCGGAAGTGCTTCATTCATATGCTCTTCATTCACTTGTACTTCTAGTTCATGTTTTCCTTTCCAAACATTCATGTATCTGAATTCAGTGTTGTCCTTCATGAAATTCTTTATCACGCTTCTACAATTTTGAGACACATGTCCATAGTTGTGGCATTTGTAACATTCAATTTTATGTGGGGCCACATAAACATCTCTTTCTTGAACATTTCTTTCATATTCTCTCCAATTTACAACTTTATGCCCAAAGTTAGTACATTTAAAACAACGACCCAAAAATAATTTTTGATACTTGGGAACGAATGATCTTCTTTGTGGTGTATCCTTTCTGAATTCCTACCTTGGTTGATCATGATTGATGCTTCTTTATTGCCTAACTGTAGAAGGTCTTTTGTATTCATTCAATTTTGATTCTTGTTGACCATGATTCCTTCCTTTTAGGACTTCTGCATAACTCTTTTCTTCTATTTATTTTGTCATGGAGCTTGAACCTTCCTGAAAATGAACATTCTTGTATCCTAGTCCAGATTTGTCACTATATGGCCTTTGACTGTTGAGAATGTTTTCTAACACTTGAGAACTTTTCAACTTCTTGCTGAGCTTGGTGACTTCAACTCTTAATGTCACGATTTCCTTTTCAAGATTCTCACACTCTTTTTCTTTCTTTATCATTTGGATCTGCATTACTTCTTCCTTTCTCTTTCCTTCTTCAAGTTGTGTTTTCAAGGAGATGTTTTATTCTTTGAATGATTTGTATTTATTCCTTTCTTTCTTCATCTCAGTTAAAACACCGATTAATTCTTCCTCAAGATCCACTTCACCTTCTTCTTTGTTTCCATGAGTTCTTTTCTTATTTTCCATAGCCATAAAGAGTACTCTCTCTAATTCACTATCACTTTCATCAGATGAAGAATTGTATTCTTATGAGTATAGATTTTTCTTGAATACTTTCCTTTTATCTCCTTTCATGTTTCCCTTTTTATATTTCTTTTATTTCTTGGGATCTTCTTTTTCATCACTATCTGACTTCTTAGCATAAGGATAATTATTTGCAAAATGAGCAATTTTACCACAATTAAAACATTTGAGGGGAAACATACCTCTGTACTTGTTGATTCCTCTCTTCAAATTCCTTACGAAGTTGGTTATTTCTTCATCTTCGTCTAAATAATTGCTACAACTGCAATTTGGCTTTGACTTGAGATTTTTATTCTTCTTTGTATTCTTGGGTTCTTTGAAAGCTACTTCTTTCTTGGATGGATTTTCCTGTTCCGTTCTCATTTCATAAGATGTAAATATTCCATGTAGCTCATCCATACTTATCGTACCCAGATCTACTCTTTCTTCTAGTGCTAAAATCTTAGGATCAAATCTCATTGGAAGATATTTTAGTACCTTTTGAACAATCATAGATTCATCAACTTCTTCTCCCAATCTTTTAATTGCTTTCATTGTTTCATCAACTCATAGAAAGTAGGTTGCAATGTCTTCATCTTCCCTCATTTTCAACTATTCAAATTGACCTTTGTAAGTTTGAATCTTAGTCGCCTTGACTTTGGCATCTCTTCATAAACATTATGAAGTTTGTCCCAAATCTCCTTTGTAGAATTGCAATGCATAACCTTGACATATACTAAATCAACCAGACCATTCAAGATAACATTTTTATCCCTCAAATTGTTGTGACAAAGTTTCTTTCCATCATTATCTATTGGAGGTGTGGAAGGCTCTTTGTATATGTCTACTAATGATTGCCAAACATCAAATACCTATGCTTGTACATATGTTTTCATCCTTCTACTTCAGAATGCATAGTTCTTTCCATCAAAATGTGATATTCCATTCTCATACATACTGTTGCTCTCCATGATCTTCCTTCTAGTGGTTAAACTGTTTCCTAAAGGAACATACTATGATTCCAATTGTTGGAATACTGAGGGGGGGGAGGGGGGGGTGAATTAGTATGAGAACTTTTACCACTTGTATCCACAATATATAAAATTCAAATTAGCATAAGCAGTATATCATCAATGTATCATTAATATATCATGAGCATATAAACATAAGCAACATCACATCACATCAGATACACAGTACACCAAAATTTATGTGGAAACCCAAATGGGATAAAAACACAAAATTCTTTCTTATATATCAAAGATTACATTCATTGGAAGAACCAACTTCTCAATTCTCCAGCTGCAACTGGAAGGAGGCTACAACCCCCTATTTATAGGCTCCAACCTGAAGGACACTACAACTCCCTAAATTCTCTGGATCTAACCATAAGGAGGCTACAACCCCCTAATTCTCATGCTCCAACTCTTTGTGTTCTCTGGCACCAACTGGAAGGAGGCTACAACTCCCTTTCTTTGCCCCATCCTGCCTCCCTAAAATATAAGTGTATACCAAACTATCACTACCACAATCACTTCCACTGTCACATCAACCTGTAACTTGTCAACCTGTCATTGTATCCAACCAATCACTGTCACCAACCTGTCACTGTCAACCAATGCTATTTTCCTATTTCTCGTTCTGCGGAGGAGTACTATGTGGCCAACATTCCAAATTGCGCTCTCTGCTATCTGGGTATTTGAAGTTTTGTCAGATTTGTATTTCGGTTCATCATTTTCGGGAGCATTTTTTCCTTTTGGCCAGAATGAAGCTTTTGGGGCTCCTCCTCCAGCTGAGATTATTATGTTGCGTGAATGTGTTCAACATAACGAAGATCCTGGATTCATATCCGGATTACAACATGTTCAATGATGACCTCACACGTACGAAGCTATCAGACGAGATCAACAACCGAAAGACGATCACTGTCCTGGTCCCTAATGTCTCCCCCCAACACCCACCCTCATATGATAGATATGAGGGGGGTGAGGGGCGGGGGAGATATTAGTGGGAACACATTATGTAATTCGTAGTTTAAACGTTCTATGAAATGAATTTTTCCTGGCAATATTTTCCGGGGATCTTTGCTCGAAATTCGGTGAGAAATTGTTAGATCCACATAGTTAAATGATTATTTTTGTATAATCCAAGTGCCCCAGGGGATTTTCAGCATGCTAAATCCATTTAGGTATTCATAAATGGATTTTAAACAAAAAAACAGTGATTTTGTGCAGATCTATGTCGTCGGATTCCAACGAAAAAAACCATTTCGTATAACATTTAGACAACACCATTATGTTTTCCCTAATATCGACCCCCCCCTTCATATACCTCCCCTCCCCCCCTCATATCACTCATATGAGGATGAGGGTGGGGGTAGGAGAGAGATATTAGGGGAACATAAGGGTGGGTGTGGGGGGGAGATATTAGGGAAAACATAATATGTTCCCTTAATATCTCCCCCTCACCCCCACCTTCATATGAGGGATACAAGAGTAGAGGGGAGATATAGGGGGATAATATTACATTATCCCTAATAATATGATTTACCTAATATCTCCCCTATATCCCCTACCCTCATATATATTTTTCCTCATATATTCCCTCCACCTCCACCCTCATATGAGGGAAATGAGGGTGAAGGGGAGATATTATGGGGAACATATTATGTTTTCCTTAATAACTCCACAACCCCACCCTCATATATATATTTCCCTAATATCTCCCCCACATCCCCACCCTCATATGATATGAGGGTGGGGGTGAGGGACATATTAGGGAAAACATATTAGTAGGGGGGAGATTATATATGAGGGATATGAAGGTAATATGTTTTCTCTAATATCTCCCCTCACCCCCACTGTCAAGGTTGAGAAATGATACCTTTTCTCTTTATTTTGATAATGTTTTGAGTCTTTTAAATCCAAAATTGATCCTCATATATGTTATTCTTCACCCATCCTAGACATATGTTGTACAAAGGTAAATGTTTATATGATGAAATTAGGGTAGATGTTTGAGTTTTTGTCTTCAATAAAATTGAAAGATGCTAACCATGGAATTTAAGGAATGACCAAACAGATCACAGGTTGCAAAATGGAAGGTTGAAATAGGAAGATGAAGATTCTTTAGAGATTGATGAAGACCAAAATTGAAGGAAACCAAGTCTACCTCACCCAATGAACAACTGGACAGAGCAAAGGTGTGGATATAGGAGAAATTTGACTTCATTTACCCATTCCCATGAATTTCCACCTTGGAATTCATGTGTTGTTGCTATCTTGATGCCCTTGGACTGTACATTCTTCCTGTAAACACATTTTATTTTCAATGGATAGCAGTTATACACCCATAGTTTAGGGCTTTCTGTAAATGCAAACTATTTGGAAATATTTCCATCTTTGTCTATAAATACTCAGTTGCATTATTGTCTTGGATATAGAGGATAGAAGCGACATAATTGAATCAAAATTGTTGTTACATATTGTGTGAACATAGTTTTCAAGTTTTCTGCAATATATAAATATGCTTTTGTAGTTTGATTTTGAGTTATGAGTGAACTGTAGTGGAGTAGTTGCATTTTCTTTCTTGTTGTACCTGTTTGAAAGAGGGCCCACTTCAAGGAGGTATCTTTTGTTTATTTTTGTATATATGTCTCTATTTTTAGTTGCTCAGTTTATGTATCATTCTCTAGTTTAACCAGGGAAAATTACTACGCAGAAAAACACATAAAATGAAATTTTCTTTTGCTAAACAATTCCTCTAGCTTACCAGCTACGATTTAAACACATTTTCGACTAATTTTTTATTTCCATAATTAAATTCAACTACAACATTATAAACAAGCATGAATGCAACTAATAAAAGATATGTAACAACATATAAAACCATTCTCATATACAAAGTAAATGCACAACAATTACATTCATGGAATAACTCAACAAAATAGATAAATATTTATCTTTAAAAGAGATTTTGTGCAACCAGTTGCTTGAGAAGGACGTTCCACCTAATCATAGACCTATTTTTCCAAATCTCAACAAAAATTCATCCTCAAGATGGGGCTAGGATCCACAAATGAAGGGTGACTCTCGCAGTCCCTCACAAATTCATATCACACAACCCACTGGTTTTCTCCTACAACTATCTTGAATTTCCTCCATATCTCTTCCTCTTGACCTGCCCAACCCAAAGAATGTACCCCTTCACTACTCTCAGTCCATCAGGCATCCCATTAATTTATCAGGGTCTCTCTGGCACGGGTAGCCAAGAATCTCTTTGACGGGAACTCAAGGGAAATCACTTCTAGGAAAACCACCAACAAAAACAACAATAAACACGTGTTGATACAATGCAACTCACCTAGGAGTTCACTCTTCAGGCCCGACAACACGACTCTTCAATTTCCAGCTCCAAAAACGCTTTGAAATGCTCTAGAATTCTCTAGAATTCTCCCATCCTTGTTGGTTCATCTCCTAGGCTCTTCTCTTCTATTTTCTACAGCTATTCATCTAAAAACTAAAATTGTCTAAAACTGCTTGTTACCACCCAGACAAATTTCCTCTCCTTTCCCAAGATAGTTGATTGCTCACTCTATCCAATGTTGATTTTACTTCAACCCCATTCTCTCCAATAACTATGGGATGTGAATGTCACACCCACCCTATGAAAAATATTCAATGATTTGGATCTCATACTCTCAAACAGAAATAGAAGGTTTCCCAAAATGATAATAAAATTCAAAAATGTGGGTTTGAATTAATACCCATGAATTATTTCCCTTTGGAACCCTCTTGGAAACTCTCTAGGCATTCCCTCTTCCTTGTGGATTAATTATCCACCATCTCTGTCCATATCCCAACAGCTGGTATTGTATTATATTTACAATTCAGAAAATATATTTCACATTTACATTGTTTGGCCATAACCACATTTATATCTACATTATGCATTAATTTAACCGGGGATTATATTGGGGATGTTGCATTCCCCCTCCCCTACAATTGTGCATCATCCTCGATGCACCACACCATGTCGAAATACATATATACATTACATCACAATACTTAGAAAGTAAAATAAAATTATGCATTCTTTACCCTCCAACAACAGTCCCAACCATAATCT